>SNQJ01S0045514.1:0-22229 GCA_010110895.2 Picea sitchensis
ATCTCACAAAGTATCATCTTCAAACTTCACACTAGCTTACAAAGTTATACAATTTTCCAAGTCTAGGTATGGGAGGATCATTATTACCCCCTAGTAGGTGTGTCAGTACCTAGGATAATAAGCATGTCCCAAGTAACCCATCAATGAGTATGTGCAATGATATGTGGTATGGATTTGGGTTTACTTCATGGGTGGATTGTTATTGACATGCAAGTCCATGTATAATAGTCATCCTCATGAGCACCTTTGTAGAGGGAGTGCTTAGGCATTGTTTCTTTCCAAACCATTGTTTGCCTTTTTCTTTATAGCTTCAACCTTTTTTGGATTTTGACATTTGATTTGCTAAGTGATTTTGTTAGATGTGCATTCATTGCATAGGAATTGGAGTGATGGCCTCTTAGAAAGGGGGTATACCTCATGCTTCACTTCTTTCTTGGTTTTTAATACTTTGTTTTTCTTCTTTTTTTCTTTGCCCTGCATTTTGAATTAGGGATTTTTCTCTTTCTATATCATTTTTTATAAAGTTGCATCAACCTCGGGCATTCAAGCCCCTTCTTCTCATATAATTATGAAGCATAGACCTCTTTGGGATACATGTAACAACCAACCTAAATGAAAGGACAATGAAGAAAAGAGAGATGTAATATGTTATACATGGTAAGGGATATGGACACGTTACCCCTATTAAGGTCCCCAATAGTAGAACTTTTCCCAAGAGTAACAACACTTGACTAGGAGATGATGATGACCACTAAGGTGAAACAAGACAAAAGCATATCAAATTCAACCCATGATCACCATTTTCATGCCTCAAACATTGACATTGTCACTCAATACAAAGTGTACGAATATTATACCTCGGTGTGTAATGCACCATGTCCTTTGAGTGAGTTGAGTTGAGCATGTAATGGAAGGCATCTACAAGAAATTGTTTGTGGAGAGTCTAAATTGTCATAATTGGAATTATTGTCTGACATGTGGATCATGGAGAGAAAATATCATCTTATTACCCCTAGAAGTGAGGGGCTAATAGTTGATATCCTTTTTTTTTAAATCTTTTTATTTGAAAACAAGATGTAATTTATTAGCCTTGAAAATTAACTCATTTCCAATTCATTTAGTTATTTTTCAGAAGCCCAATTGTTTCAATCCATTCTTTAATATTTGAAAAAAAAATGTAGTTGATTAGCCTTGTGAAACACATTGTTTATTGAGGAAACAAAGGTATGTGAAACCCATTGAGATTTGAACTTCCATAGTAGTTGGGGTGAGTATATATGTAGCACTATTTGTGTATAAAATTATCACATTGGTATGATTCATTCATACTTGGACTTATATTCATGAATAGAAGTAGGTGGCCCAATTTTACATATATTGAACTATCGTATTGGACTCTCCATTTTACATATATTGAACTAAACATATTGGGCTCCACTTTTTCCCTGGTTCCAACAACAAAGAAATGGGATTAACATGAGGTTTTTGCAGATCATGTAGGTATGGTATGTTTTGAATGTCATAGATTGCATTGTATTATTTCTAATTGTTGTCATTATTTGTTATCACTATTGCAATCGATATCTAAATGTTGGTTGGGCCAATGTTTCTTTCTACTCTATTGGTTGAGGTCTCTTTAAAACTGGGCATGACTCTTTCAAACTTGAAGCTCAAAATGAAGATTCAGAGCCAAATTTAAGCTCCTATTGCACAAAGTCATCCCAGAGACTCTCCCAACTGGGCATATGCTCTTTCGCCATGATGCATCACACAAAACTCTCCCAAGGTTTGGAAAATCCATTTAAGGTTGTCCTCACCAACTATGAGGGATATACGGTCTCGCCAACTACTTCCAACTCATCACGAATCTGAGAAAATATCGTGAGCAATGAGGTAACTATATATGTCTTTGTCATCTTGGTTCCTCTTAGCTTCTCCTAAAGCACCATCTTTCAGTTTTGGTTAGGGATCTGGTACAAACCACACAAAGACTGCCACATATGAAATGTGAAGTCCTTACCGAACACATGAGGTATTATGTGGTCCTTCACCACATCAAGGATAGTCCTCTTAGCCCTGATGTTCCTTTTATGTAACTCAACCATGAGAACTTCATATGTAGGAGGTACAACAGGATTCTCCACAATATCCCATAACTCTCCCTCCTTCATAATCAAGACTATCATGGATTTGCACGGGGATCAATTACTTGCCCCCGTAAGCCTATCCTATACCCTCAAACCTGCCACTACTAAGGCGGCCATATGATGCTAAAATTGATACAAACTGACCAAGTAAAACTGAGCAACACACAAAACTCAAGTGTGAAAATGAATCTTCCACACAAGTGAAAAATCTTCCAACTGTTTGCTCCAAAAATCAGCCACTCATCTGTCCTTAGGCTCTGATACCGTGAAGAAATTTGAGGTCATATAAGCTACCCAATAGGCTTGTCATGTGACCTATTGTTGGGCACTAAGTTCAAGGTACTTTCAAATTGTTTTCCCTATTGTTTTAGATTATTTTCTCAATGTCCAGAACAACCAACAAATTTGAACTTTACTCACTCTAAAATATGCCCTTTAGCTTTGATTTGATGCTCTTTAATGCCTCTTGTTATAAGGTTTAATGATGGATAGTTTTGTTGTCCAAGTTAGCCTTCTTTAACATGCATTAAACATCAAATACACCTCTAGAATATTTAACAATTACTATGCTAAAAATACTAAGCAAACCATAACAAATGAACACGTGTTTTTGGTCAACATGACCACGAAAAAATCCCCACGGTGAAAACCAGTAAGATATGTGTGTGTGTGTGTGTGTGTGTGTGTGTGTGTGTGTGTGTGTGTGCATGTGTGTGTGTGTGGATATCTGAAAGCAAATGCTACAATAAGTAAATACACAAGGAACCTGATACAATCCAAGATTCTTCTCAAGCTTGCAATGGGGTCTCTCTAACTTGTGCCTGCTAGCCTTTGAACAAAGCGCCCTTTGCCTTGGCGCACCCTCTTCACTTTGCAATTTTTGACTTGCCTTCAATTGTGATCCCTTGCAATGATTGAATGCGCCCCAAATTCCTTATGCACCCCCCCCAATCCTTGGTGCACCTCCAAACTTGGAGCGCCCCCTATCACAAGCTAAATGTGCACTAGTCTCTAGTGTGGCCCTTCTCTAGCTTGTATGCAAGCTCACAAATAAATCCTTCTCCTTCAAGCCTTTGCACCCAATACTTGACTTCTCACCAAAATGCACCCTAGCCTGCTTTTAGTGTGCCCCTACTCCAAGAGTTCGCCCAACCTCAAGATAGAAGCCATCTCCATACATTGTGCCCTTAGATTCTCACCAAGTGCACCCTTGAACTCATGTGCCCTTATCCTTCTCAAGAAATGTGCCTAAGTCCTCTCAAGCCCTCACTTCCTCTCTTCATCCCCACTCGACTCTCTCAAGTGACAATGAGCCTCATTTTCCCTCCTTTTCCTCCTTTAACCTTGTCTCAAGGTTAACCTAGAAAACCAAGGGCCCAGATTAGATCTAAGCCTTTCTCCAAAATGGATGGATGAGATTAGATCTCATAATCCACTTAAGTTTTCATAGTTCACTTTATGTTAATTAATTCACATTTAAATGAAATTAATGTCACTTTATGACTTAAGTGAATAAATTCAAAGTGAAATTATAACATAAAGTACAAGCTTGAGGGTAATACTTTCCCCCTTTGTGTTTAGAGACTCACAAACACAAGGGGGGCACTTTCCAAGGTACCAAAATCTCAACACTTCGAGTAGTACCACATTAGACAACGCGTGTATACATAATTCACTTCTGTGTACGCTCGGGTATGTAAAAATTATAGACCGGTAGCTTGACTATCTGACTAATATAGTGGCACCAAGAACAACACTCTGGAATATTACTCTCTCGTACTTGGGTAATTGGGTAGTATGGCTAAGGGTACAATCGAACATCCTTAGTTAGATCTCTAGGATATTTCGATGAGTACTATTGTTGGACCCAACAAGTATATCAAAGAGTTATAGTATAGGGAACTCCTTTGTCCTTGGGACCCTTGCAACCCGGTCAATCAAGAAATTTTTTGAAACAAGGGGCTCTATTGAAATTTTGATCACTAGAAACCCTACTTCTTTCTTCCAATTTGGGAAATTCCTCAATGTCAGTCCAGAATTTTTTTGAAACAAGGGGCTCTACTGAAATTTTGATCACTAGAAATTGTGCTTCTTGCTTCCAATTTGGGAAATTCCTACATAATCTTCAGTATTAAGAATTTTAGCATTCTCTCAATACAGTATTTCTTAGTTCAGAGTAAAAATCCACAAAATTTTAAACAAAAGAGTATAAAGTAAACCCACCAACACCCTTATTTGGGACCTATCTCAATAGACTCTTGGCGATGTATTGATCATAGTGGTACCCCTCTTCCATAAGCCTTTTTAATGTGGACCCACTCTCCCCCTTATTAAATTCCTATATCAACAACTCAAAAAAGTCGGAATGATCATATTCCTACAATTCTCTAGTAAGTAATTATGTGTGGACCTGTTAGCCCCACCATCCATTCCCTTTTTTCTTGTTCATCCCCTCCAGATGGCCACCTGAAACCAAGAACTTGGCAGCCATGTTTTGAATGCAGAATAGATATGTGAAGCCTTGGACACCAAACTCATGAAAGCACAAGATGATACCAACAAAAAATTTGTTACAGTTAATGACTAGCTTGCTACACTTACTACCAAGTTCATGGATGGCATGCAAAACAACCTCTCTACATTTCTTAAAAAAATTGTGGATGCCAACTACACATAACAATGCTTACACCAAGAAGGAGTTGAATCCTCCCATTCCATGGGGCTTCACTCTAACACCCTTGTTCGTGATCTGTGCCTTCCTAAAGTGGATGTGAATCAATTTGATGGCTCATGCCCCACTCCCTGGGTCACTCATGAATTTCACTACATGGAACCATCGATGGCTTAATGAAACTTTGTGTTGGTGTCTTATATTTATATATCAAGCACTAACAATGGTGGAAATGGCATAATAATTCCAATAGAGGTTATATTGCTTGGACTCAATTTGTCACAAATATTTATGATAATTTCGACATTGATACTCATCATTTGGTCCACTTAATTAAGATAAAGAAATCAAGTATAGTTGAAGATTACATCTCTACTTTTGAGCAACTGGATTTTCACACGTAAGGCATGTCAAATACCTTTTTCAGAGAAAGTGATCATGAACTTAGCATGTAATAATTAGCTCCTAACCCTCTTTATATTGGGGTGGCTTATGCCCTTGTTTCTTATTAGATATTCTTTAAGGCATCTTATCACTTACTAGGCACTAGTCCATATAATCATACATTGAATTGTTTTTTTGAAGTGAATCATATCTCACGGGATAACGAATTAATTGACAGGTTTACTTCACATAGATTGGGATACCCCCCTTAGATTTAGGGAGCTAGCCTAAAGCGAAGGGGAAAGAATACTAAGATGATGGTGATGCATTTTCAAAGTGCGCTTACCCCCCGTAGCACCACAATTGGGACTTTCATAAGGGTGCTATATTAAGCGATAACACAGTCTAAAGGAAGAAATATGTGCTCATGTCTTAATGGCTCACCCTACCACTTGGCACCCACTTGGCTTGAAGCCACTCACCGAGCTAGGGAAGCGCAAAAAGTGGTTACTATTCAAATAAAAAAAACCTACATTTATTCCCCGCCCCCATCCCATCAATCCTTCCCTTCCCTCTCCTCCTCTCAAGATCCACAAATTAACTAGGGTTGAAATGGTCGAACGTCAACTTAAAGGCCTTTGTTACAATTGTGATGACAAATATTTCCCTGGGCACAAATGTAAGGAGCAAAAAAATTTATGGCCATTTTCGAAGACATTTAAGAAGATGATGGTGATCCTCTCCCTCAAGAACCTCTGCCCCAACCAAATGATGATGATCCTCCTTCTAATCAACCCGCTATGAAACCCCAAATATCCCTCCACACCTTGATTGGTATTTCATCTCCCCAAACACTTAAATTAATTGGATATATCAAGCACCGTAAAGCCATTGTCTTAATTGGAAATGGAAACACCCATAACTCCATTCATCGTTGTGTCGTCCTGGAGACATATTGCTATATCCATGTAGTGAAAAAATTTCAGATTGTGATTGCAAATGGTGGCTCCATGAATTGTGGGGATCGTTGTGAAAATGTGCACCTTCAAATTGGAGATTATTCTTTGAAATCCTATATGATTTCCATTTAAATGGGTGGTTGTGACATTGTTCTCGGTGAATAATGGTTGCTCACATTGGATCCCATCACCATGGATTTCTAGGAGTTATACATGAGCTTCCAACATAATGGGCATTGTTATACTCTCCAAAGAATCAATGCATGTTCTCCATAGATTGCCAGCTCACATTGTTAGAAGAACTCCTCAAAAACGCCATTTTGGCATTAACGCCTAGTTTCATCCTATTCAATCCTTTGAGATTCCTTCCCAACTCATACATCCCAACATGCAGTCCCTCTTAATTCAACACCAATTATTTTTTGAAACCCCCCAAGGCCTCCCACCCTCTCGTGGTGCCCATGATCATTTCATTCCCCCCATACTTGGTAGCCTCCCACCTAATGTTCGCCCTTATCGCCACCCCTTTGCTCATAAAAATGAAATTGAAAATATTATTTAGGAATTGTTAATTGCATGTGTTATCTTCCCTAGAACAAGTCCTTATTCATCTTCGGTGGTCATGGTAATAAAAAAAAAAGGCACTTGGCACACGTGTCCTGATTTTCGTGCTCTCAACAAAATCACCATCAAGGACAAGTTTCTCTTTCCAATTATTGATGATCTTTTGGATGAACTTAAAGGTGCCCAATTCTTTACCAAACTTGACCTCCATTCAGGATATCATCAAATCTGTATGAAAGAGGCTAATATTCCAAAAACAATTT
The DNA here is from genome assembly GCA_010110895.2 of Picea sitchensis. Classification (NCBI taxonomy): domain Eukaryota; kingdom Viridiplantae; phylum Streptophyta; class Pinopsida; order Pinales; family Pinaceae; genus Picea; species Picea sitchensis. The sequence goes on from SNQJ01S0045514.1 coordinate 6,989, forward strand.
TTTTGCACTCATAGAGGTCAATATGAATTCTTGGTGATGTCTTTTGGCCTTTGTAATGCACCCTCCACCTTCCAGAGTCTTGTGAATCACATATTTAAATCCTTTCTATGTCATTTTGTCTTTGTATTTTTTTATGACATTCTAATCTACAACAAAACTTAGCAGGCCCTTGTTACCCTTGTAGAACGAGTTTTACAACTCCTTTCTCATCATCGACTATTTCTCAAGACCTCCAAATGTGCCTTTGGCATTTTTGAAGTTGAATATTTTGGCCATATTGTTAGTAAGGATGGTGTACGAGTGGACCCAAGGAAAATTGAAGCAATGAAGGATTGGCCCCGTCCTACAACTCTTAACAGTTTATAAGGTTTCCCTGGTCCAACAGGGTACTATATAAAGTTCATCCAAAACTATGGAAAAATTGTGGCTCCTCTCACTCTCTTACTTAAGAAAAATGCTTTCAATTGGAATGCAATTCTAAATCAAACCTTCCAAGAATTGAAAGATGTTATGTGTACACCCCAATACTTGCTCTGCCCGACTTCACTGAGACTTTTGTTTTGGAATGTGATGCCTCATGAAAATTCATAGGAGCAGTTCTCTTGCAAGAAGGCAGGTCCTTGGCCTATATCAGTAAACAACTTTGTGATGAACACTTGGGCAAGTCCACCTATGAAAATGAAATGTTGGCCATTTTTCACGCTGTGGATATATGGTGTCCTTACTTGCTTGGGCATCATTTCCATATCAAAACTAATCGTTGTAGCCTCAAATAATTTTTGGAGTAAAGGATTTCATCATTGGAACAATAGAAATGGGTTACCAAAATGCTAGGCTATGATTATGAGATCATTTACAAGAAGGGTAAGCAGAATGTGGTTGTTGATGCTCTTTCCAGGAAATATGAAGAGGAAGGGTTCATCTTTTCACTCTCATTCATTGTAGTTGATTGGATGAATGAAACACATAATGAATGGTTCACCAATCCCAAGATTGTCAACTCGATCCAACAACTTCAACATGATTCTAATGTATCTCCTAGCTACACTTGGCACAATGATGAACTCTGCTATAAAGGGTCTCTTTATTTGATCAAACAATCTAATTGTAAATCCACTATACTATATGAACTCCACATATCCCCAATAACAATTCATTCTAACTTTCATAAAGCATATGAATGAATCAAACATTCCTTCATTTGGGAAGGCATGAAAAAGGGCATCCACACCTTTGTGGCTAAATGTGATATTTACCAACAACACAAGGAAGAAACAATGAAGACCCTAGGTGCACTACAACCTTTACCTATTCCACATTTTGACCATGTTTTCTTAGTCTATTAGAGCCACTAGAAATAATATGTTACAGTCATCGATGTAGACTCTAGAGGGTATAATGTAGACTCTAGACACATTATGTTAATATCTTAGGAAAACATTTGGATCAAATCATATAATTTTGAATGTGTGCCCATGTGAATGTTAACTTAATTAAAGTCTTAAGGCATGAGTAAACATATAGCAAGCTTAGATTTTGTACTTTTGTTTTTAAGCTTAGATTTTGTACTTCTATTTTTTAATCCTTAGATGTGGACAATGGCTCTTCTTGGAGTGGAAGGAGCTTATATTCCATAGGAGCTTCAGGGATGAAGTCTATGTAAGGGATATTTGAGTTAGATTCATCAAAGGTATTCTCGACTAAATAAAAAACCCAGGTCTTTCTTTTGGTATTTACTTCCTTATGTTTCATTGATTCAAATAAAATGATAGGGAGATATGTTCAGGGTATAAATTTGACGGGTACTCCTCCTATTTGCAGTAAATTTGATGGGTATTTTAATTAGTCGAATAATTTGTTTTACAAAGAATTTCTTCCTAAACCTACCCTTCCAAAAAAAATGACAGAAACTGTAAGAAAGACATGGCTTTACATGGCTTAAAGTTTGACTATTAATAACTTTTACTACAAATTTCTTCTTAAAACTACCCTTCTCAAAAAAAAAAAAAAAACAGAAACTGTAGGAGAGATATGGCTTAAAGTTTGGCCATTAATATAACTATTTAAACCATATTCAAGAAAGAACAGAAACTGTAGGAGAGATATGGCTTAAAGTTTGGCCACTAATATAACTATTTAAACCATATTTAACTATAGGAGAGATATGGCTTAAAGTTTGGCTACTAATATAACTATTTAAACCATATTTAACTATAGGAAAACTATTTAAAACATATTTAACGCCATGTAGCCAGATATATAACTATTTAAACCATATTTAACTATAGGAGAGATATGGCTTAAAGTTTGGCTACTAATATAACTATTTAAACCATATTTAACTATAGGAGAACTATTTAAAACATATTTAACGCCATGTAGCCAGATATGGTAACATCTGGCTACGAAAGATCTGATACATTTCCGTTTGGTTTTGGCTTAGCATGCGCGGAGGATCATCGGAGTTTCCTGTGACTAAAAGTAGAAACAGAGTCAAAATAGAGATTGGGGTGAGAGAGGCTCGAACTCTCGACCTCAGGATTCCTCAACATTTAGCTATGAGACCTACGCGCTAACCAACTAAGCCACCACCACCCCTGACGGCAAAGTTTAAAAACCTAATTAAAATTCCCTGGTATGGTTCCCTGCCAAAGCATTTAACTATTTACAGTTCCCCTTAGTCTAACTTACAGCTTGGGTCTAACATTAAAAGTTCAGTAGATGAAAGGTTATGACCGTCGACACAGATATATATATACCACTATAGATATGATTGGTCTCCATTACTCTCATCATTGGGTTTATCTAGATTGAGATTTATCTTCATCATAATGGAGTGATATTACCAATTAGAGAAAAAGGCACAGGCTATTTTTGAGGTTAAGTCATTTGTAAAAAGGAAATTGCATTATGTAGATTTTGAGGTTTATTAAAGTCAGTTGTAAAAAGGAAATTGTATTTTGTAGATGTTTTTTCATCATATTTAGTTAGGCATAAAACATTTTCAAAAATTAGAGTTTAATATGTCATTTGTGGTAATTGAACTTGGATGTGAAGGATAACAATCATTTTTCTAAACCACCCGAGCTAAGCTCAATTGATTTAGTTCTTAGCTCCATTGCTCGTAGTAACTTGAATTTTAATCAATAAAAATTTGACAAGTGTAAAATACCCTGAAATCCACAGTGTTGAGGGACCCCTCGAAGGTAACCTCAACAAAATGAATCCAAGCACCAAACTTGTCAATAACCTAAACCTCTATGTGCCTAAATTTTTCAACATTAAGTTGTTTAAAACCATTAAAAATGTCCAAACTTTAAATTAAATATTAAATAGAAAGAATAAACTTATTGTTAGAAAAAAAAAATAACATTCTTGAAAAACAAAATCCCTCAAACAACTATTATAAAAATACTTTAATACTCTTCACAACCAAATTCAACTCATCTCATCTCATAAAACATTCTTCTTTAGAAATTTCAAATCTATATATTAGAAACACCTTTGGAATGTTCTATTTCCTTCCAAACTTGAAAAATATATGAGCATGAAATGAGGAAATGAAGAATAATCTCATCATTTCACTTACATGGAGGGCAACTACCAAGCCCACTCGTATTCCTTTTTCACAAGTTACCCCATGTGAGAACCTTGTTATTAAGAGCTAATACATATACATACGAACTTTAAGAGGGTGTTTATCTTCCAGATTTTTTAAGTTATAACTTTTATATTTAAGTTTGTAATCTTGTTATTAAGAGTTAATACATATGCATACGAGCTTTAAGAGGGTGTTTATACTTCCAGATTTTTTAAGTTATAACTTTTATATTTAAGTTTGTAAAATTTATAGTTGAAAAATAATTTTATGTTTATTAAGTATTTATATTGTTGTTATTCTTCTAAATTTATTATTGTTCTTATTTATTATAATAATGAATTTAATTTAGCCCCAAGTTCAATTGGCAAGTGCCGTGAAAATGAAGTTTCATGAGGTTTTGAGTTCAGCTCCCCCCGATTTACAATGTGTGTCGCATAAGGGGCATCGTGGGCACACCTGGAGGTTATAGTGGTAGCAGTTGGATAACACGGCCACGTGTAACGTGAGCACGTGCCCAACTAGTTGTTGATTCCACCAGACATAAAAAATAATAATAATAATAATAATGAATTTAATTTAAATTAATTAATTTTTAATTAATAATTATTGTAATCGATTAAGTGAGGATGGCATAAAGATGTCAAGTTTTGGTTAAATCATTGGGGAATAAAGGAAGAAGTTATTATGCAGGATATCAATAATATTAAAAATATTATTACATCTAAATTTAAGGAGAATATGTGGTGCAATAAAGAACTAGGGGATAAAAGAAAATGAAGATACTACAAGAAGGTGGTCAACCCTAATCTAGAATATCAAAAATTTCTCTCGGTTTTGACTAGCGTGGAGAAGAAAATCAACTTTGCTAAAATAACAATAAACGCGCACGAGCTACATAGTGAAACTGGACATTGGGAAATTACCAAAACACCGTGAGACAAAAGAATCAGTCAACTTTGTGATAGTAAGAGGGTTGAAAATGAAAAGCACTTTCTCTTAGAGTGCCCTCCATATAATTAGAATTTCAAAATATTTGTCACAATACCGACCTTCCTAACCTTTTAAGTCATCAAGGCTATGGTGATCTTAGAACGCTTCTCTTGATGTTTTTTTAGCACAGAAATAAAATTTTAAAGAAATCTAAGTAATATCTTTCCTTTCTTAAGGTCTGATAGACCAATTCTAGTCTTAGTGAACGTTAATAATCATCATCATTAATTGTGTCGAGAGAAGTTAAGTGCATTTTACATCTCAATAGGAAAAAGATGTGTAATCTTTATGCATAACATTGACATGACACATAACATAAATCAATCTATTATAATATTTTTTTAAAATAAAAATAATGATGCAATATGAATAAAATATGTGAATCCATATTGTTTGGTGGTTTTAGTCCCATCAAGACTAGTTCCAAGTGTGAATGGTGCACTTTGGATTGTGGTTCCACATGCCCTAAAGAGACATAGAACCACCAAAGTACCAATTGGCAATGGGTATGGAGCTTGAGGACGTTTGGTATGCCTGCCTTAGAGTACCCTTGATGGGAGTTTTTGCATTTAATGCGTTGAATGTGGTTGATATTTCGCATCGGGCAGATTTGCGCGACTATCAAAGGATCAATCGCATAGGCCCACATCGATCGTGCAAACCTCATACTGTAAAGTCGCACAAATGCATTAAAACCCCACTTTATATAGTTTTTGGTGCTCTGCTAAAGGTGGTGTATAACTTCCATGGAATAACACTATGTTATGTTGTAATAATGGCTTTTTAGGTGATTATGTTGTAATAATGGCTTTTTAGGTGATCACCTATATATCTCTATGAGCGTTTTGGGTGATACACATACATACATACATACATACATACATACATACACACATAAGAAAGAGACAATCAAGTGATAGGCGAATGGATGAGCGAGTGGACTATGGTTTACTCAAGTGAGTGAATAGACTAGGGTTCTCAACTACTTTGGAATAGGGATTACATAGAAATTACAGGACATTCATTCATCAAGATCCTATCAACCATCCAAATCCATGGAGGCAATGTGTGGTGCTTCTTGAGGCTATATTTATTTGTCTCAAACTCATATCTAGATGTTGGCATGTTCTCTACGAGGAGTCATGTTAGTCCCTTGAACTCATATCTAATTGTTAGCATGTTCTCTCCTAGGACTTGCATTGGTCCCTTGCTTTTTTTTTACGAAGAGTGCCACCAAAGACCCTTAGATCAGCTCACTTCACTTTAGGGCCTACATGATAAGGAAAAGAATGGATATCTTGTAGGTTCCTTCTATTTTAAATAATCATTAATTTTTATCATTTCCATCAATGCAAGGCTACTCTTTCCCAATGATATTCCTATCTCTAAGAATTTGAGCTTCAATTTTTTATTACTCAAAGACAATAATCCTCGTGAAGAGGACATTTTTGTCTCCTATGGGTCTCCTGATGTCAAGGTATCTAGAGCCATGGGGGGTTTGGGACATGAACACTTTATGACTACCAAAAATTTGGATAAGGGGGTTTCGGTCAATAGTCCTGACAAATATGTGCCCCACATGAGCCTAGTCCTGCAGGTAAAATCTAGTTGGCAATAAATGGACCCTTCAAGCTATTCCCTAGTGGCCACATCAAAAAAGGGTGATGGGGTTCATGTGATTGCAGTCAATGTGACCGTGAGAAGGAGTAATGGGGGTATCATTGGAATTGAGTTGTAGGTTTCATCAAAACTATCCACTCTTTGAGAGGAGTGGGTTGGATGTGGAGTTGTTGTGTCGCACCAAAATGATCAGGATTGGGATTGGGGTCCATCAGTGAAAATTTGCAGTTGCAAGATCTGTAGGGTGGTGGGGTTATTCATGTAGTGGATCAGTGGGGAAAGAAGAAGCAAGAGGTGATTAAATATCAGGGAGGTGGTATTTCTTTAGTTGTTGGTGAAGATATTTGGGTGGAGAAAATTAGATTGTTAGCAAGGAAGATTTTGGTGGGAAAATTCCTTAGTCGTAGAGTTTCCATGGTGAGTTTGAATGAATGGCTTCAGCTACAGTGGGATTCTACTCTGGGGTATGACCTAATATTTCATTTTCTCACAAATGGTTGGCTCGGGTTTATTCTCATGTCTGATGACGATGCCCTAAAAATTCTAAAAGGTAATTGGTTTTTGGAGAAGGCTTACCTGTCCATCAAACCCTAGCATCCTTGTTTCAATGCAAAGGAGGAATTCTCTACTAGTACTCTAATCTGGGTAAAATTACCACGTTTTCCTTTGGATATGAAGTTCAAGTGTGCTTTGTGGGCTATCGGTGACACCTTAGATAAGTTCATTCTATCGGGTGACAATTACAAATCTTGTAATGTCTATTGCCTGAATTGTGGTAGAAATTGATGTTGGTTAGGGCTTGTTTGAATCAATGGAGCTAGGGATTGGTGATAAATCGTACACCCAGACCCTGGATTATGTGAATTTCCCTTTACATTTTGTAGCATGCCACTAGTATGGTCATGTTCTTCGTGATTGACAAGTCTTTTACATGACATTATTGGATAAAACAAGGACAATCATGTTAGGGGAAGGATCAAATTGTTCTTCTAGAAGCAATTCTTCACATTTATGTTGACTCGAGGGGTCATGTAGATGGTGAAGTTGTGGGCGATGGAAAAACACTTGGTGGTGAGAAGGAAGTGATTTCGACGGGTATGGGTTTGATGGTTTGAAACATTTGTATTCCATTGATTTCTGGCCCTCATCAATTGGAAGGCATTAAGGAGGAAGTCCTAGCAAATTCAGAGATTCTCGACTTCTCTCCTTCTCAACTACAAAAGTTGGATATGCTCTCGAGTTTAGGTGTGCACCTTTCGAGTAAGTCTACTATAATTCCTTCCTCGTGGTATCCTAAATATTATGTTGATAATTTGGCATCGGGGGAGGATTTTATTGTTCATTTTCAGAATGAAGTTGAGGGGGTAAAGGAAATGTTTTCAGAGTCCGTCGAGTTGGAAGTTGAACTAGTATGAGCAGAGGGTTTTTTTTTTAACCTATCTTGTGACTCAAACCCTTCGTCTGATAGGGGGGATAACCCTATGGATAGGCTCATTCATGGGATTCTTTCTCCTCAAAAATAAGGAGGTGGCCATTACCACCTAAGACCTCGTACCTCCTCTCATGACTCTTTGGTTTCTAAGGGGTTGGGATTGAATATTCTAAAGGAGCATGGGGGTCAAAAGGCTAGCAAAAAATCTTATATTAAGTATGCAAAAGAGACAACAATTAAAGAATTTAATCAAGGCAGGCATAGACTTATTACTGGGGTTCTTAGAGAAGGGATAACCCATGGTGGGGTTAAACCATGTTAATCCTATCCATCAACATTTGTGGCTTGGGGGGGGCAAGCTGAAAAATTGGCCATCAAATGGATGGTGGACATAAATAAGCGTGAGGTGATTTTTATTTAGGAAACTTTGGGAAAAGGGAATACTGTAGTTAGGAATATGAAGAAGTCCTATGTGGGATGGGAATTATTGGCTTTGGATGCAGAAGGTTTTTCTAGTGGCCTCATTACTGGCTGGAGTCAAAACATCTCATTCTCAATTCCTTTGTTGTGTGTTCTGGTATGGGCATAAAGGTTTTTAGCAAGAGTCTCGGCTTGGAATTGACCGTGCTCAACATGAATGAATCTTAAGAGGGAAAATAAACTTTCTAGATTGATCTATTATCTTCACAATGGATAAAGCTTGAAAATTTAATCGTGGGGGGAGATATGAATCTTACTTTGAATAGAGGTGATATCTACGGTACCTATGCAAGACATGATAGGTTGGGAGATTTCTTTCTTGAATAGTTTGAGAGGGTACATTAAGTTCAAATAAAACATATTGAGTTGAGGCGTACTTGGTCAAATAACAGATTAGGTGTGGAAGGGGTTTCCAAGCGATTGACCAAGTTTCTGGTACAACACTCATTGTTGGAAAAGGTGGAAAGGTACAGTATATGGGTTGATTCTTCTCAATGTATGGATCATTCTCAAGGCACCTTGAAGCCTAAGGCCCCTTTCAAATGCAATCCTAGTTGGTTTGGTGAATAAGAGTTTCAAGAAAGCCTCTTGGAATCATTATGATGGAAATTTGAATGATTATGGTTGTTCTTAGTTTACTAGCTCATTGAAATTGATGAAAGAGAAAGTTGCATTTTAGGAAAGGGAAAGGTATAGGGCTATGTATAGTTAGTCGAAGGTTTTTGAACAAAATCTAGATAGAATTTGTAAAAAAAATGTTGAAGGGTTATGCAATGTAGAAGTGTTGAATAGTATCAAACTTCTAGAATAAAAAAAATGTAAACTTTTTTTTGGACAAGGAGAATGATTGGCGAATAAAAAGTAGGGCCATTTGTCTCGACCAAGGGGACCATAATACCAAATTTTCCCATAATTATGCTAGGTTTAGGAAAATACAAAATATTGTTTAGGAACTATCTAAAAGAAAAGGAGATAAGGTTAAAGGTTTTCAGAAGTTGGCAGACCTAGGGGTGCAATACTTCAACGATATCTTTAAGGAACATGAGAGGGAAAACATAGTAGAAAATATTAGAGTGGTTTCTTATTTTCATAGGATGGTGGATGATGAGGATAATGAAAATTTGTATAAGGTAATCTCTAGGGAGGATTTGCTAGTTGTTTTAAATACTTTTCAAATGGATAAAAGTCCTAGCCCGGATGGGTGGACTGCTAAATTTTGTTTGAACTTATTTGAGCTGATTGGGGAAGATTTATTAAGGGTAGTTGAAGAGGTTAGATTTTCAGGAAAGGTTTTGGGAGCATCAACTCCACCTTTATATCCCTTATCCCCAACTTTGATCGTCCAGAGAGCTTCAACAATTTTAGGCCAATATCATTATGTAATTGTGTGTACGAAATTATTTCTAACATTTTACTATTAGACTTAAGCCCATTCTCTCTAGGTTTATCTCCCCTAAGAAGTTTGGGTTTCTTGAGGGGAGGCAGATTCATGAATCCATACGATATGCTCAGGAGGGTCTCCGCACTATCAAGCTCTCTCAATCTCTTGTTGCAATTATCAAATTGGACCTATCCAAAGCTTATGACAAGGTATCATATATGTATCTTCGGCTTCAGTTGATTCATTTAGGGTTTGATCTTCTTTTGGTAAAATGGATTATGGGGTGTGTGTCTTATATTCTCTTTGTTGTGTTGATGAATGGGTCTACCTCTTCTTTCTTTAATATTTCCACAAGGATCAGGAAGGGCTTCCCTCTATCCCCATACCCATTCTTGTTGGTGGCAGAAGGAATTAGTAGGTTGATTAAGGAGGCTAAGAGACAAAGAAAACTTTTGGGCATTAAGGTGGGGAGGAGTGAATCTTTAACACATCTTATTTTTGTTGATGATGTACTTCTTTTCTATTTCCATAATGATGGTGAAGGCCGAGATTTCAAGGATACTTTACAACTCTATTTTGTTGCTATTGGTATGGAGATTAATGAGAATAAATCATCTTTGCTCACATTTGGCTCAAATAACACTTAGAATACTAGGATGGAAAGAATATTTCCTTTTCAACATCTTGATATTAATGAAGGGGTAAAATACCTTGGTTTCACCCTAAAACCTAACAATTATGGTATAGATGATTGGGGATCCCTTTTAATGAGGATTGAAAATTACATTTATTTATGTCGCAATAGGTGGCTCTTTAGGGGAGGCAAGTTAGTTCTTGTAAAATATGAATTAGACGAATTCATATTTAGGGCATTCTTGTAAAATATGAATTAGGTGGCTCTTAAATAGATGAATTATTTAAGGCATCTTATCACTTACTAGGCACTAGTCCATATAATCATACATTGAACTGTTTTTTTGAAGTGAATCATATCTCACATGATAACGAATTAATTAACATGTTTACTTCACATAGATTGGGATACCCCCCTTAGATTTAGGGAGCTAGCCTAAAGCGAAGGGGAAAGCATACTAAGATGACAGTGATGCATTTTCAAAGTGTGCTTACCCCCCGTAGCACCACAATTGGGACTTTCATAAGGGTGCTAGATTAAGCGATAACACAGTCTAAAGGAAGAAATATGTGCTCATGTCTTAATGGCTCACCCTACCACTTGGCACCCACTTGTCTTGAAGCCACTCACCAAGCTAGGGAAGCACAAAAATTGGTTACTATTCAAATATAAAAAACTTACATTTATTCCCCACCCCCATCCCATCAATCCTTCCCTTCCCTCTCCTCCTCTCAAGATCCACAAATTAACTAGGGTTGAAATGGTCTAACGTCAACTTAAAGGCCTTTGTTACAATTGTGATGACAAATATTTCCCTAGGCACAAATGTAAGGAACAAAGAAATTTATGGCCATTTTCGAAGACATTTAAGAAGAGGATGGTGATTCTCTCCCTCAAGAACCTCTGCACCAACCAAATGATGATGATCCTCCTTCTAATCAAACCGCTATGAAACCCCAAATATCCCTCCACACCTTGATTGGTATTTCAGCTCCCCAAACACTTAAATTAATTGGATACATCAAGCACCGTAAAGTCATTGTCTTAATTGGAAATGGCAACACCCATAACTCCATTCATCGTTGTGTCATCCAGGAGACACATTGCTATATCCATGTAGTGAAAAAATTTCAGATCGTGATTGCAAATGGTGGCTCCATGAACTGTGGGGATCGTTGTGAAAATGTGCACCTTCAAATTGGAGATTATTCTTTGAAATCCTATATGCTTTCCATTTAAATGGGTGGTTGTGACATTGTTCTCGGTGATGAATGGTTGCGCACATTGGATCCCATCACTATGGGTTTCTAGGAGTTATACATGAGCTTCCAACATACTGGGCATTGTTATACTCTCCAAATAATCAATGCATGTTCTCCATAGATTGTCAGCTCACATTGTTAGAAGAACTCCTCAAAAATGCCATTTTGGCATTATCGCCTAGTTTCATCCTATTCAATCCTTTGAGATTCCTTCCCAACTCATACATCCCAACATGCAGTCCCTCTTAATTCAACACCAATTATTTTTTGAAACCCCCCAAGGCCTCCCACCCTCTCGTGGTGCCCATGATCATTTCAGTCCCCCCATACTTGGTAGCCTCCCACCTAATGTTCGCCCTTATCACCACCCCTTTGCTCATAAAAATGAAATTGAAAATATTATTTAGGAATTGTTAATTGCATGTGTTATTTTTCCTAGAACAAGTCCTTATTGGTCTTTGGTGGTCATGGTAATAAAAAAAGAAGGCACTTGGCACACGTGTCCTGATTTTCATGCTCTCAACAAAATCACCATCAAGGACAAGTTTCACTTTCCAATTATTGATGATCTTTTGGATGAACTTAAAGGTGCCCAATTCTTTACCAAACTTGACCTCCATTCAGGATATCATCAAATTTGTATGAAATAGGCTAATATTCCAAAAACAATTTTTTTGCACTCATAGAGGTCAATATGAATTCTTGGTGATGTCTTTTGGCCTTTGTAATGCACCCTCCACCTTCCAGAGTCTCGTGAATCACATATTTGAATCCTTTCTATGTCATTTTGTCTTGGTATTTTTTTATGACATTTTAATCTACAACAAAACTTGCCAGACCCTTGTTACCCTTGTAGAACGAGTTTTACAACTCCTTTCTCATCATCGACTATTTCTCAAGACCTCCAAATGTGCCTTTGGCATTTTTGAAGTTGAATATTTTGGCCATATTGTTAGTAAGGATGGCGTACGAGTGGACCCAAGGAAAATTGAAGCAATGAAGGATTGGCCCCATCCTACAACTCTTAACAGATTACAAGGTTTCCCTGGTCCAACAGGGTACTACATAAAGTTCATCCAAAACTATGGAAAATTTGTGGCTCCTCTCACTCCCTTACTTAAGAAAAATGCTTTCAATTGGAATGCAATTCTAAATCAAACCTTCCAAGAATTGAAAGATGTTATGTGTACACCCCAATACTTGCTCTGCCCGACTTCACTGAGACTTTTGTTTTGGAATGTGATGCCTCATGAAAATTCATAGGAGCAGTTCTCTTGCAAGAAGGCAGGTCCTTGGCCTATACCAGTAAACAACTTTGTGATGAACAGTTGGGCAAGTCCACCTATGAAAATGAAATGTTGGCCATTTTTCATGCTGTGGATATATGGTGTCCTTACTTGCGTGGGCATCATTTCCATATCAAAACTAATCACCCCTGGTGGTGGCGCTAACCAACTGCGCCACCACCCCTGACGGCAAAGTTTAAAAACCTAATTAAAATTGCCTGTTATGGTTCCCTGCCAAAGCATTTAACTATTTACAGTTCCCCTTAGTCTAACTTACAGCTTGGGTCTAACATTAAAAGTTCAGTAGATGCTATTTTTAGGTTTTTAGGTTTTTCTAAGTCATTTGTAAAAATGAAATTGTATTATGTAGATGCTCTTTCAGCATATTTAGTTAGGCACAAAACATTCTCAAAAATCAGAGCTTAACATGTCACTTGTGGTAATTGAACTTGGATGTGAAGGATAATAATCATTTTTCTTAATCACCCAAACTAAGCTCAATTGACTTAGTTCTTAGCTCCATTTCTCGTAGTAACTTGAATTTTAATCAATAAAAATTTGACAAATGTAAAATACCCTAAAATCCACAGTGTTGAGGGACCCCTCGAGTGTAGCCTCAACAAAATGAATCCAAACATCAAACTTGTCAATAACCTCAACCTCTATGTGTCTAAGTTTTTCAACGTTAAGTTGTTTAAAACCATTAAAATGTCCAAACTTTGAATTAAATATTAAATAAAATAAAAAAACTTATTATTAGGAAAAAAAAATAACGTTCTTGGAAAACAAAATCCCTCAAACAACTATTATAAAAATACTTTAATACTCTTCACAACCATATTCTATTCTCTTCTCATCTCATCTCCTAAAACATTCTTCTTTAGAATTTCCAATCTATATATATTAGAAACACCTTTGAAATGTTCTATTTCCTTCCAAACTTGAAAAATATATGAGCATGAAATGAGGAAATGAAGAATAGTCCCATCATTTCACTTACATGGAGGGCAACTACCAAGCCCACTCGTATTCCTTTTTCGCAAGTTACCCCATGTGAGAACCTTGTTATTAAGAGCTAATACATATACATACGAACTTTAAGAGGGTGTTTATACTTCTTAAGTTATAACTTTTATATTTAAGTTCTTAATCTTCTTATTAAGAGCTAATACATATGCATACGAGCTTTAAGAGGGTGTTTATACTTTCAGATTTTTTAAGTTATAACTTCTATATTTAAGTTTGTAAAGTTTATAGTTGAAAAATAATTTTATGTTTATTAAGTATTTATATTGTTGTTATTCTTCCAAATTTATTATTATTCTTATTTATTATAATAATGAATTTAATTTAAATTAATTAATTTTTAATTAATAATTATTGTAATTGATTAAGTGAGGATGGCATAAAGATGTCAAGTTTTGGTTAAATCATTGGGGAATAAAGGAAGAAGTTCTTATGCAGGATATCGATAATATTAAAAATATTATTACATCTAAATTTAAGGAGAATATGTGGTGCAATAAAGAACTAGGGGATAAAAGAAAATGAAGATACTACAAGAAGGTGGTCAACCCTAATCTAGAAGATCAAAAATTTCTCTTGGTTTTGACTAGCGTGGAGAAGAAAATCAACTTTGCTAAAATAACAATAAACGCGCACGAGCTACATAGTGAAACTGGACATTGGGAAATTACCAAAACACCGTGAGACAAAAGAATCAGTCAACTTTGTGATAGTAAGAGGGTTAAAAATGAAAAGCACTTTCTCTTAGAGTGCCCTCCATATAATTAGAATTTCAAAATATTTGTCACAATACCAACCTTCCTAACCTTTTAAGTCATCAAGGCTATGGTGATCTTAGAACGCTTCTCTTGATGTTTTTTTAGCACGGAAATAAAATTTTAAAGAAATCTAAGTAATCTCTTTCCTTTCTTAAGGTTCGATAAACCAATTTTGGTCTTAGTGAATGTTAATAATCATCATCATGAATTGTGTCGAGAGAAGTTAAGTGCATTTTACATCTCAATATGAAAAAGATGTGTAATCTTTATGCATAACATTGACATGACACATAACATAAATCAATCTATTATAATATTTTTTTTAAATAAAAATAATGATGCAATATGAATAAAATATGTGAATCCATATTTTTTGGTGGTTTTAGTCCCATCAAGACTAGTTCCAAGTGTGAATGGTGCACTTTGGATTGTGGTTCCACATGCCCTAAAGAGACATAGAACCACCAAAGGACCAATTGGCAATGGGTATGGAGCTCGAGGATGTTTGGTATGCCTGCCTTAGAGTACCCTTAATGGGAGTTTTTGCATTTAATGCGTTGAATGTGGTTGATATTTCGCATCGGGCAGATTTGCGCGACTATCAAAGGATCAATCGCATAGGCACACGTCGATCGTGCAAACCTCATACTGTAAAGTCGCACAAATGCATTAAAACCCCACTTTATATAGTTTTTGGTGCTCTGCTAAAGGTGGTGTATAACTTCCATGGAATAACACTATGTTATGTTGTAATAATGGCTTTTTAGGTGA
>SNQJ01S0045514.1:33446-48641 GCA_010110895.2 Picea sitchensis
GTTACAAAAAATACAATAATTTTTTTGGGATACGTCAGAGACCTGCCACATTGAATTTTTGTCTTAAATGTTTACAGAGCATTTCTGACAGACTTAAATGTTTACCTAACAGGTTTGGTAGTGTTGAATGGTTACTTAACAAGCTTGTTAGAAGACATTTTCTTCATGGCATTGTTGGTTCACTGGTCCATGCTTGTTTTTTGCATGGCATTGATTTCTTATTTGCATGTTGTTGTTGTTCTTGCTTGAATGTTCATGTTGTTGCATTTTGCACGTTTGCCTAGGGGAGTGGTTATTGCTTGCTTCTTTCTTCGTTGTACTTTGTTTATTGTTACTTGATCTGAATTTGCAGGGTTCTAGTCTTGCGCCTGCAAGTGGGCCTTATTTGCAGGGTCCTGGTCCTGCGCCTTCACTTGCGTTCTTATTTGTTGCTTGTTCTTCTTTGCCCAGGGTTTGCAATGTTGGGATGTTGCATATGCAGATGGATCTTTGGTTACATTTTTTTGCAGTGGAGTTTTCCTAAAATACTATTAAGATAAAATAACAGAGTAAAAAATTGCAGGCANCTTACGTGTTGAAGTAGAGTTTATCGACCTCAAAGTATATTTCATAGTTGCTGATTCTTTTTCCATGGATTATGTGTTTCTATGGTTTCATAGTTATGAGAGTGAATTTTTATGTGTGGGAGATATAGTTGTTCTCTCCCTTTTATTTTCCTCTTGTAAACTATGTTTCTGACTCTATAGTTTCTCGTGTTTCTGTGGTCATTTCGATCGACCGTCGTTTGGTTGCATACTTAGCCAGTTTTATGGACGCGGCTTCGCGGATAGGTTCTATCGAACTATGATAGGTCATGTTCAGTGTATACATTAGCTTTCCTGAATTAGTTTTCTTTAAAAGAAGGGCTCCTAGACAGAAGAGACTACAATTTATGAAATTATAGGTTTCCTGGACAGCATAAGTTAATGATCGCGGGTTCTTGGCGTGGCAGGATGAAAATTGGGCTTTTGTTGTTCTGTGCCCTGCAAATAGCACAGAGAGTTCTGCAAGGTCGTGTTCGGTGTATACATTAGCATTCTCGAATTAGTTTTCTTTAAAATAAGGGCTCCTGGGCATAAGAGATTGAAATTTATGAAATTATAGGTTTCCTGGACAACATAAATTAAACATAGGAAATATGTGATTTTATAAAGTAGATATATAAAGCATGCACGAAGCCCTCATCCCATACTTTGTCAGTTTTTGCATCGCGGGTTCTCTGGGTAGCCGGCTGAAAATTGACAATCGGAGAGTTCCGCGATATACAAATTGACAATCAGACTTGTGGACTATTTGAATTTTAAGGGCCTCGTGTCCAAAAAATTTAGCATTCTCGAAATAGTTTATTTTACGTACGTTTTACATATGTTGGTGGACAAAAAAAATAAAAATAGTAAGCATTTTTTGGATCGCAGGTTCTCGGGGTGGAGGGATCTAAATTCGGCTTCTGTTGTTCTGTGTCTTACAAATAGCACGGAGAGTTCCGCGATATACAAATTGATAATGGGACTTGCAGACTATTTGAATTTCAAGGGCTCGTGTCCAAAAAAAATAGCATTCTCGAATTACTTTTCTTTACGTACGATTTACATACGCTCGTGGAGAAAAAGACAGAAAAATAGTAGTATCGTATGTTACATAGGGATCCATCTCCGCTACCTTCATCGCTTCCCAATACACATTAAATATACTTTCAAAAGTCCGAACCGACCAGACAGGTTTGAAAAGATGGGCTTCAATAAATGGAAATCTTGAGTACATCTCCCATTAAAATGAATAGGCGGGCAAATATTATGGGATCTGGTAATTTCTTTTTGCCTGCATTTTGAATTTGTGAAAATAATTTTTTTGTTTTTTTTTTCGCTTGTGCAGTTTCAGTTTTCTTAAAAGATTCAGCATAGTTCACGAACGTGTCACCCACAAAGGCCTTGATGTCATGTCCCTCTTTAATATTGTGCATATCTTAGATGTCAAATTTGAGAATCTGCTCAGATATGGGAATTTTAATACGTGTTGCTAGTCACTATTTAGTGTACATATTCAAAACGATTGGCATTTATAAGCGAAAATATCGAAAACATCTATCATTAAAATGAATCAACAAAAAATCTACGGAAGATCATCCAGCGTTGCTTTTAAATACTTATTGACATTTCTCTCTATCATCAAAGAGTTGTGCTTTAGGGTGCCTTCGTTCTAATGCTCTTGGTCATGGACATGTAAGACAATTTAGAGATGCGATTGAGGGGCAGATGAAAGAAGAGAGTCTGGTTTTATGTGACGTGAGATTTGAGTAAAAAAAACTATGTTATACAAGAGAAACTCAGAGAGAACGAAAAAAAAAAAAACAAGTGTGTTCTGGTTGTTGTTCTCCCTATGTTTGATGCTTTCGTTGGTTGAAAAGGTTGCCTGGAGATTTGTTTGTTGAACTTCTTTGTTTTCTTGCTAGGAATTGTAATGGATTTTGAGGTCATGTGCAAAATAGTTCTTTGTTTGAGTATATAGATTCTTCCAACAACACAGATTTGGCAAGTGTATCGAGTTGTACGGGTCCCAGAAGAATTTGTTTTCCTCGGGGCGACGCATTTACAGTGGCTTGCAAAATGGCCTATCATGTTCGTAAATGACACGAAATATTGCTCCATTTGTGAATGTAACCAGAGGCGGGTAACAAAAACTGTATGGGTGGATAAAACGGCATATTATCACTGCAAATGTTTATATTTCAAAGTTTGATGAGCTACATGTGGGTCTGGTAACCGACTTGACAGAAATCCATGTTCTTTGTCAAATTTTGTTCGATTTCCTCTGGATGTAGTTGCAGACTCCACATATTTGGCATCACCTCCATCGCTATGAGGAAATATATATTCTGATGCCATCTGCAATATTTGATACACTTGCCAGACCTGTGTTGGTGCGTTCTGCAGCATTTGATGCACTTTCCACACCTATGCTTCCCGAAGAAGTTATGTACCTGAACATATTTGCATTTTGCATTTGAGTTGAACGTTTCTTCCAATTTACTGTAATAAAGCAAAGAAGTTCAACATACAAATCCTCAGGTAGGCTTTTCAACCAAACAGATGATCGGATACAGGGAGAATACCAGTCACTACGTACTTGAATTTTTTCCCCTGCCATAGCTATTGTGACATAAAATGACTCCGTCCACTTTGAAATTGACATGAATCACATTTCTAAGTTGTCTCGGATGTCAAGGGTCAGGAACAGTGGAAGGAAAGCACCTTAAACCCCAACTTTTCGACAACATAGGGAAATTAATACTTGACAAAGAATGGAATGTTGAATAAGAAACCATTGCAAGCAGACCATATCTGGAAGAGACAAGGTATTCAAAAAACTAGGATAGATGTAGTTGGAAGCACCGATTAAGTACAAAACCCAAAATTGATATTCAACTCATTTTTTACGAATAAAGAGTTTGAACGTCAAGAAAACTATCAAGAAGCTTCATCAATGTACATATTTCAGTATTTTCCAATTTCTGGTATTTGTTTTGATTGTATTTTGTACCTTCTTCCCCTGTGTCGTTAAACATGAACAAGAAGCTTTACTTTATGTTGCCCACTACTTCAATCTAAATAAAGACTGGTCTGTTCTTTCTTTACATTTTACATTTAAGAATATTTTTTCATAAGCGGCTCAAATGTTGACGCAATGTTCCTGTTCAATATGTTGGATATATTGCAGCTTCTTCTATTTGATAGTATCCGTGCATATATACTAATATCAGTACTATTGGAATAAATACAAAAAACTTAGGAAATTATGTTTGGGTTTGCGGTATTAAACAACTATGTTCCTTGTTCTGTCATATACATCTTGCAGCCAAAGAACTTTCATAGTCTGCAATTTATGCTTTAATTACTTAAGTCACACCAAATATTGATTGCATTTAATTTAATTTAGATATTGATGTTTATGGAGATTCATCATTTTCTCATGTCATTGCAAGCAATACAAGATGAATAGATGATAAGGAGTTTATCTCGCTGAGACCACAATGCAAATTCATGTTTCTTGTTGCGCTATGTACATCTTGCAGTCAAAATTTTTGTGCTTTCAACGAAATTTGTGAACCGAAGAGCATCTTGCAAATTGGGAGATCATTTGCATTTGAAACATAAACAATCCATTAATATATATTAGTATGAATACTATTCAGATAAATATGAAAACTTTCTCCATTAATAGATACTAGTATGAATACTATTGAAATAGATATCAAACCTTTGTCATGGCCAATACTTAGCCAGTTATCTGGGCACCAGGCCTCGGGTTCACGGTACCCAGCACCTATGTCCCCTGTTACGTCATATACATCTTGCAGCCAAAGAACTTCAGTGATCTGCACTTAATTCTTTTACTAGTGAGAACCCAGCAGGGGTTCGAAAACTTTGCGATTAATAAACGAAAAAAAAAAAGAGGTTTTTTTTACTATCAGATACTTATCTCTTTTCCCCTTTTTCTTTTCCCGTCCATTATGGCTTTCTAGTTTTATACTTAGTCATCTTTCTATGATGGGAGATTGCAAGGTTCACGCATTGACATATCTTCATCTCCATCTGTATCTTCACATGGCGAATCCGACCGATCGCTACACCTTTCCATACCTAGGCAATTTTATGGTCGTGGTTGCTGGATCGGCGCATATGAACTGGCCTTTTATTCTTCCCACTCATTATTGATTTTTGGATATATAATTAGTGTCCTTTCTATGGTATCCGGTTCCAGAGTTGGTGGGCTGACATGTCTTCATCTCCATCTATATCCTCACACGACGGATTGGAACGACCGTTGTTCCTTTCCATAGCCAATTTTATGGCCGTCGCTGCGGGGCCGACACTTGTGAACCCAGTTGTTTATTGTTCCGGTATATACATCTTGCACTCAAAACATCTGTGATCTACAATTCCACCGCGGCTTCCTCGTATACATTAACTTTGTTCAAAGTATTTGTTGTTTCTTTCCATCCCCAACAACTTCGTGTCCTTCCTGATATACATGAACAATGTTCTTACTAGTGACAAGTGGACACAGTGGCACTAAATATACTTTCGTGATCTGCAATTTATGCTTTAATTGGTGAGAACTCAACAGGGGTTCGAAAGCATTTGCATTAATAATCAAAGACTAGATGTTCTTCGACGAGATACTTTTCCCTTGTCTTCTTCCTGTGTGTTATCGATTTCTAGTTATATACTTAGTCGTGTTTCTATGATCGCGGGTTCCAACGTTGGCGTGTTGACATATCTTCATCTCCATCTATATCCTCGCATGGTGAATTGGACCGCCCATTGTTCATTTTCATACTTAGTGTATTTTATGCCCGCGCTTGTCGAGTTGGCACAATTCAACTCTGTTGTTTCTTGTTTCGTCATCTACATCTACCACTCAAAATTTATGTGATCTACAATTCCATTGCGAACTTCTCCTTGTTTCGTCCTTTTTCCCTTATTTTCTTCCCGCATATTATGGGACTATAAAATATGGACATGATATTTTATAGATAATTTACAGATTCTGCATTCCATACCTAGCAACATTTTGGATCGCGGGTTCTCGGGTGAGCGGGCTCAAAATTGGATCTCCATTGTTCTGTACCCTACAAATAGCACCTAGAATTCCACAATATACAAATTGACAAGCATACTTGTGGACTGGCGAACTCAACATTGCACTTCTATTGTTTTGTGTCCTCCAAATAGCGTTCCCAGTTTCGCGATATAGAAATTGACACACGGAATGCAAAGCTGGCGGGGTAGAGATTGCCATTGTTTACGGATGCTAATCACTATGAAATATCTAACATTATCTACAAAATTATTTTGAATACTAAATTAGCTCTTAGTAGTGACAACTGGACACAAAGGTATGAAACAGTTGGGATTCCACGCTCCGCCAGTCCACAGGTCCACTTGTCAATTTGTATATCGCAGAATTTTGGGTGTTATTTGTAGGGGATGGAACAATGGAGGCCCAATTTTGAGCTCGCCTGCCCGAGAACCCGCGATCCAAAATGTCGCGATATACAAATTGACTACCGGATTTTGACATCGTTCGCTCTTCCGTGTTACAGATTACGCATTCAAATGTTCGGAGCGATACAATTAGAACATCAAGGCCTCGCATCTTCTACAGACACCCTCACAACCTATTTTGGATCCTCCTGTTGTCGGGTTCACAAAATGTGCAACCCCAACGTTGGCGGGTTCACATATCTTTATCTCCATCTATATAATCACACGATGAATCCGATCGACCGGTGTTGCTTTCCATACTTGGCCAATTTTATGTCCATGGTTGTCGGGTTGGCGCCAATTTCATCTCCATCTATATCCTCACATGGCGAATTGGACCGCCCGCAGTTCCTTTTCATACTTAGTGAATTTTATGCCCACAGTTTTTGA
Source organism: Picea sitchensis (assembly GCA_010110895.2). Taxonomy (NCBI): domain Eukaryota; kingdom Viridiplantae; phylum Streptophyta; class Pinopsida; order Pinales; family Pinaceae; genus Picea; species Picea sitchensis. The sequence goes on from SNQJ01S0045514.1 coordinate 39,920, forward strand.
GTTGGCGCAATTGAATTATGTTCCTTTTTGTTCAGTTATATACATCTTCCACTCAAAATTTGTCCAATCTCAACTGTTTAGTACCTCTTTGTCTAGTTGTCACTACTAAGAGATAATTTAGTATTCAAAATAATTTTTTAGATACTGTTAGATACTTCATATGGACTAGCATCCGTAAACAATGGAAATCTCCACTCCGCCAGCCCTGCATTCCATGTGTCAATTTCTATATCGCGAAACTAGGAGTGTTGTTTGGAGGACACGGAACAATAGAAGTGCAATGTTGAGTCTGCCAGCCCACTTGTCAATTTGTATATCACGGAATTCGGGGTGCTATTTGTAGGGCACGGAACAATGGAGGCCCAATTTTGAGACCGCTCGCCCGAGAACCCGTAATCCAAAATGTCTCTACGTATGGAATGCGGAATCCGTACATGCTCTATAAAATATCATGTCCATATTTTATAGTCCCATAATACATGGGAAGAAAATAAGGGAAAAAGGATGGAGAAGTTCACAGTGGAATTGTAGATCACGGAAATTTTGAGTGGTTCATGTAGATGACGGAACAAGAAGCAGAAGAGTTGAATTGTGCCAACTCGGCAACCGCGGGCATAAAATTCACTAAGTATGAAAAGGAACAGCGGGCAGTCCAATTCGCCATGCGAGGATATAGATGGAGATGAAGATATGTCAACATGCCAATGTTGGAACCCGCAATCATAGAAACACGACTAAGTATATAACTAGACTACCGAATACAAATTGACTACCGGATTTCGACATCGTTCGCTCTTCCGTGTTACAGATTATGCATTCAAATGTTCAGAGCGATACAATTAGAACATCGGGGCCTCGTGTCTTCTGCAAACACCTTCACAACCTATTTTGGATCCTCCTGTTGCCAGGTTCATGAAATGTGCAACCCCAGCATTAGCGGGTTGACATATCTTTATCTCCATCTATATAATCACACGACGAATCCGACCGACCGATGTTGCTTTCCATACTTTGCCAATTTTATGTCCATGGTTGTCAGGTTGGCCCAAATTTCATCTCCATCTATATCCTCGCATGGAGAATTGGAACACTCGATGTTCCTTTTCATACTTAGTGAATTTTATACCCGCGGTTGCCGAGTTGGCGCAATTGAACTCTGTTCCTTTTTGTTTCGTTATATACATCTTCCACTCAAAATTTCTGTGATCTACAATTCCATTGTTAACTACTTCGTCCTTTTTCCATTTTTTTATTCCTGTGTATTATGGGACTATAAATTATGGACATGATATCTTATAGAGCATGTATGGATTCTGCATTCCATACCTAGCGACATTTTCGATCGCGGGTTCTCGGGCGGGCAGGCTCAAAATTGAGCCTCCATTGTTGCATGTCTTAAAAATAGCACCCAAAATTCCGTGATATAGAAACTGACAAGCGGGCCTATGGACTGGCTGACTCAACATTGCACTTCTATTGTTTTGTGTCCTCCTAACAGCGCTTCTAGTTCCACGATATACAAATTGACACACAGAATGCAGGGTTGGCGGGGTGGAGATTGTCATTGTTTACGGATGCTAATACCTATGAAGTATCTACCAGTATCTATAAAATTATTTTCAATACTAAATTGTCTCTTAGTAGTGACAACTGGACACAGAGGTATGAAACAGGTGGCATCACACCCTGCGCAATATACAAATGGACTACTACATTTCGACATCATCCCCTCTTCACTCTACCATGGCTCATAAATGTTTCAATGTATCTCTTGCTTCCTTCCATACCCACTAAATTCTTGTCCTTTCGGTTGTCAAACCATACCCTCTTCGTTGTTACGCGCATTGCACTAAAAAAGTTCCAATACATACAATTTGACCCTCGCACCTTCACCTTCAACGGTTGTACCTTGCAACCCTATTTTGTAGTTGTTTTTTTCCCGTGCCCGCGACCTCCGTACTTTCTTACTATGCAATTAGAAACCTTTCATGCTAACAGGTGACCATGCAGGAACCGTCAACATTGTCACTAATGGGTGAAACGCTCGAGAAAATCTCCCATTATTACGCATTAAACTAGCATGTGCGGAGAGTTATTTTGTCCCTTCCGATTGTTCATCTCGAACACGTGTCGTCGTATTGGGCTGCTCAAGAAATCTACAATGCTTAATCGTTGATTGCAATATCTGCCATGTTCGCATTTTCTATGTATGCAATTACTAGTTTTTTATGTTAACAACGCATCATGCAACAACCGTCCAAATTGTCATTAATCAACGAAAGTCTCGAGGACATCTCCCATTCACACGCTTTGGACCAAAATTTGTGCAGGCTTATATTATCCCTTCCAACTTTTCATTTCATTCATCATCTAGAGAAAACAAACATTCTTGTAGACTTATGGCAGCAGGTCGACAACAGTTTTGTGGAGATACAGTAAATATGTTCGCACACGAGGACCAGAACTTCCAGTGGTCCAGGGCATACTTTTACTATTCATCCCATTCCGCCCAGAACGAAGTGATTTGGACCTCTGGAATCGCTCATCCAGGTTGCGTCCTTGAGGTTTTTGACTGTAAGGAGGTGGTCTCTTAGTGCGCTGGAAAATATATTCTGGGCCAGAGAATTATTCCACTGCGCGACCATTCTCCTATTTCTTTACCACCTCAGGTATTTCGCGAGATGTTAAAATTATTGAAGCCAACATTGACGTTCAGAGGAAAAGACTGCAAACAGTTTCTAGAAAATCATGATAACGGGATGGAACATCTTAGCCAACTTCCTCGAAGACCCGACAATAGTTCCTGAAGATATCACAAGGTTGCAAGTAAGTTCCTTTAGAAATCCATTCTGGGAAATTGCTTGGTTGTTTACAAGAATAACGGGGCAGGCATCCACGACAAGCATTTCCCATATAATTATTTATATTTTGTATTTCACAGTTAAGGAACAATACATTTTCGATTGGGGGAAGCTAATTTCCATTGAGCTCTGTTCCCAGTTGTCACGATTCAAAGAATCGAATAAATTTTATATGTCATCCTACTTCATTTTCGCAATTGTGCATTGTTGCCCGTTTCCAAAACTTTCTCTTTCCAATAAAATAAACCGTGGATTTGAACTAGTAACATTATGGTATGAGGCCCTGTGGAAGCACAAGGCCTCCCATTATTTTTATGAAGTTTTTAATGGCTTTGTCTTAGTTTTCAAAGATTTACTGTTAGGAAAGGATGCTCTGCAGATGTCTGGCCACGCAACCAAGTTTTTGAACAGGAAGGGCACACTTGAGCAAGAGGAAAATCACAGTGTCCTCATGGTATTTGGCTCTAAGGAAAATCCTGCCTTCCTTCCATGCCACATCATAGACAAGATGTTTGTTGCAAAAATAGTAAGGCAATACAACCACTGGTTGCATTTTTTCCATGACAAGAAATAGTAAACAAAATAGTTCATTCCTCTACCCTGGAAAGTCGGAGACTTCGTTTGCAGAAACATCACCAAGATTGACGATTTTTCCGCCCATTTCAAGAAATTGAACCTAACGTACGTTGAAAGGCTAAAAAGGTTCAACCCTAATGGAATTTTTCGAGAACATTTACTGGTTGTTGGCTTTAACACCTCTTTTATCAATAGAAAATTGAACCAAGACAGGAACAATGTCGACAACAATCTTGCTTCTAGCGATTGCGACGCAGAGACATTGCAAAGCGTGACTGAATTGTACAGACAACATGGAAAAGTATCCAGTGAGTAGAGTACCCAGTCCCCCCCGCTAGCACTCCCAAGAGCACGACATCACGGAGCATCGCTTTGACGGTCCACCCAGTAAGAAATCAAGCCATAAATATTCGAGCGGAGGAAGAGATAAGAACCCCCCTCGCATAAATATTGATAGTTATCACAAAATTCCACTGGCGAAGAAGAGAAAAAATAATGCAGGGCAGGTGGAGGAACCCAAAATTGAAAGTGGAAAACTGCAACTTGAAATTGAAACTGAACACATGCAGAAAATTGGGTCGTCCGCGATGGAAATATCTGAGACCAACTTTTTTGACGTAGATGAATCCTTCGTGATCCAGAGTGCTATTTTTGACAGCCAATCTAAACGTATGGACATTGAAAAGAAAGATGTAACAAACAGGAAAGGCAAATGCAGTTGTCCCAAATCTCCTCATTTCACCAGGTAACCGGTGAAATTCTTCGTGATTCTATAGGAGGAATTGAGATGGAAAATGTCAATCTGAAAGACCGCCTCGATGAATATGAGCAGGCTTTCATTACAACCCCAGAATTTGCCAGTCCTTTGGCAAAAATCATGCCTGCTACCACTGGAGCCAAGATGAAAGAATCATCTACCCTCCTTGCATGCTCTAGAGCCCTTGTAGAGAATAACATCAACAAAAGAATGCATCTACTTACTGAATCCTGGGAAACATCGCAATATTTAGTTTCCTTCAGAAAGAAGGCCAATGATTTCTTGCAACATTTGGAGGCAAATTTAAGAAATGAGCAACATTTATGTGATCAGGTACTGGCCCCTTTTGCCAACTATGTCGTCAACACATTGGAACTAAAAAGAAGACAAGAGAAACTCCCCTCCAAAAAGAGGACCAAAAAAGTAAAAGCATGTCAGCAAAAGAATGTTGACAACCTAGAGCTCATTGTCAAATCATGTAAACAAGTCATATCAGAAAAGGAAGATTTATTCACAAGCTTGCTGCAAATGGACTTAGCTGAAACTACCAACGAGGTTCAAGATCCAAACTTAATTCTCAAATCGTTGTCAATCACCAAAGAAGCCTTCCAGGAACAAGTTGATATTTTAAAGTGGTTGTATTTAGAAAAGTTTTACGGCATAATTGAACATCATATAGATGAGCACGAGCGTTGGGTACTGGAATATGTGGCACACAATGAAGAAATTGAACAGAGTCTGCATAGTATTTCAATGGATCTAAGGAAATTATAAAATGACCTTTACGACATAGAAATTCGGGATGAAATCAACAGAGCCCCCATGAAAATCCAAATTGAAGAATGGTTCCAACAGATAATGGACAACCTCGTCCAAGAAGGCTAACAACCGATCAACAGGATTCCACTGACCATCGACGATAGAAACAAAAACGCATTGGCTTCATAGTAAGTATATACTAGCATCTTGTTTTCTTTATCAATCCACTTTAAGTCTATGTTGTCATCTTGTTTTCTTTATCAATCCACTTATGACCTCTTTAAATAGAAAATTGTAACCAAAGATTCATGGCTTCCAATTTCTTCTTTTCAGATCTTCCTCTCTATCGTCGCGCACTTCTTCTTTCGACGTTCCTAATTCTTGTACTTATTTATTTTTATGGTCCATGGGAGCCCCACTCCCAGTCTATATGACAAACGCATTTAAATTTCCAGAAACATGTAATAGACATTATTATTTTTTGATAAATTCCAAAGAAAACTTATTTGACAATGCCTTTATTGTATACTAAATTTTGGGTTTCCAGGAACCTTTCTTGTTTGTTCCAAAGAAAAATAATTTGGATCTACTACATTTCTTGTGTCCTATTGTATGCTAATTTTTTTGTCTTTAACAACGTTGTTACTATTCTATTGTATGCTAACTTTTTGGGTGTCTAGGAACCTATACTTTGATAGATTTTGATTTCTCTTATGTCCAGAACCCTTTGCTTTCGAGCAAACTAGTTCGGGAATGCTAATTTATTTATGTTTTCCTCCAAGAAACTATGTAACAGACATTATTACTATTCTATTGTATGCTTTTAAATGTTGATGCAATTTCCAGAGATATGTAACAGACATTATTTATTTTATAATAAGTTTCTATAGTTCGCAAATCCGCTTGTCAATTTGTATGTCGCGGAACTCTCAGTGTTGGTTTTAGGGCATGGAACAACAGAGGCCCAGTTTTGAGCCCGCCAGCCTGAGAACCCGTGATCCAAAAACTGAAGTATGGAATCAGGGCTCTGTGCTTGCTCTATAAAACGTGTGCAAATAAAACTAATTCGGCAATGCTATATTTTTTTTTCCAAGAAAAGCCTTAGTTTTAAATCAAACTAAATGTAACACACGTTATTACTATTCTATTATATGCTTTTAAATGTTCATGTAATTTCCACAGATATGTAACAAACATTATTGATTTCTGGTAAATTTGTAGAGTCCGCAACTCTACGTCTCATTTTTATATCGCGGAACTGTCAGTGCTATTTGTAGGGCACGGAACATCAAAGGCTCAATTTTGAGCCCACCAGCCCGAGAACCCGCAGATGAGGGCATAAGTTTCTATAGTTCGCAAGTCTGCTTGTCAATTTGTATGTCGCGGAACTCTCGGTGCTATTTATAGGGCACGAATCAGCAGAGGCCCATTTTTTAGCCCGCCAGCCCGGGAACCCGTGATCCAAAAACTGCCTAAGTATGGAATGAGGGCTCTATGCATGCTCTATAAAACGTGTGCAAAGAAAACTAATTCGACAATCCTATATTTTTTTTGTCCAAGAAAAGCCTTAGTTTTAAAGCAAACTAAATGTAACACACGTTATAACTATTCCATTATATGCTTTTAAATGTTCATGTAATTTCCACAGATATGTAGTAGACATTATTAATTTCTGGTAAATTTGTAGAGTTCACAACTCCGCATCTCATTTTTTATATCGCGGAACTGTCATTGCTATTTATAGGGCATGGAACATCAGATGCCCAATTTTGAGCCCGCCGGCCCGAGAACCCGCGATCCAAAAACTGGCTAAGTATCCAATGAGGGCATAAGTTTCTATAGTTTGCAAGTTCGCTTGTCAATTTGTATGTCGTGGAACTCTCGGTGCTATTTCTAGGGCATGGAACAATAGAGGCCCATTTTTTAGCCCGCCAGCCCGAGAATCTGCAATCCAAAAAGCTGCCTAAGTATGGAATGAGCTCTTTGTGCATGCTCTATAAAACGTGTGCAAAGAAAACTAATTCGGCAATGCTATATTTTTTTTGTCCAAGAAAAGCCTCAGTTTTAAAGAAAACTAAATGTAACACACATTATTACTATTCTATTATATGCTTTTAAATGTTCATGTAATTTCCACAGATATGTAACAGACATTATTAATTTCTGGTAAATTTGTAGATTTTGCAACTTCGCGTCTCATTTTGTATATCATGGAATTGTCAATGCTATTTGTAGGGCACGGAACATCAGACGCCCAATTTTGAGCCCGCCAGCTCGAGAACCCGCGATCCAAAAATTGGTTGAGTATCCAATGAGGGCATAAGTTTCTATAGTTCGCAAGTTCGCTTGTCAATTTGTATGTCGCGGAACTCTTAGTGCTATTTCTAGGGCACGAAAAAACAGAGGCCCATTTTTTAGCCCGCCAGCCCGAGAATCCGCAATCCAAAAACTGTGTAAGTATGGAATGAGGGATCTGTGCATGCTCTATAAAACGTGTGTAAAGAAAACTAATTCGGCAATGCTATATTTTTTTTGTCCAAGAAAAGCCTTAGTTTTAAAGCAAACTAAATGTAACACACGTTATTACTATTCTATTATATTCTTTTAAATGTTCATGTAATTTCCACAAATATGTAACAGACATTATTAATTTCTGGTAAATTTGTAGAGTCTGCAACTCCGAGTTTCATTTTGTATATCGTGGAATTTTCGGTGCTATTTGTAGGGCATGGAACATCAGAGGCCCAATTTTGAGCCCGCTAGCCCGAGAACCTGCGATCCAAAAACTGGCTAAGTATCCAATGAGGGCTTTGTGCATGCTCTATAAAATCTCGTCCCCATACTTTATAGAAGTACAAATTTCATATGTATAAAATTAAATATCTAATTTACTAAAGGTAGATATTTTGTATGTATAATTTATTAATTTCTAATAAATTTCTATAGTTCGCAGCTCCGCTTCTCAATTTGGCCCAATTTTGAGCCCGTCAGCCCGACAACCCACGATCCATTATAAAAGTACATATTTCGTATGTATGAAACTAAATATCTACTTTATAAAATTACATTTTTGGTATGTATAGTTTATGCTCTCCAGGAACCTATAATTTCATAAATTTCAATTTCTTTTGTTTCCAGGAACCCTTGTTTTAAAGATAACTAATTTGGTAATGCTAAATTTTTTATGTCCAACAACCTTTCAAATCTTGATAATTTTTTATATTTTTTAGGAAGAACTAGTTCGGGAATACTATGTTCTACATGAAAACCACATGTATTTCAACTTTATAGCCACGTGTTTGTACTAGGTCGCATTTACTCCCATCCCAACCTGGCAGGGACTATGTTGTCATACAACACTTGTTAAAGATAGCATATTTTTGTATTGCAATTTTGATAAGTAAAATTACATTTATTTAATACACGAAATTACATTTTTTTTAAATCACGAAATTATAAGATTGGGCTTGTGCCTCATCTATTCTCACTCACTATTGGCAAGGGCTCATAAAGAATCATAAAAATATATGCCATCTTGTTCAAAGATAGGGTGGTTCTCAAGCAGAGAGCAAATAAAATAATTCTTTATATTATTTTAATATTCCTTTACACAAAGAGGGTTTAAGAAAAATAATATTTCTTAAGTAATTTGAGAGAGGCCTATTTTACATTTCAGTTTGAGGGAGATGTGTAATTTTTTTGTTGTCAACGTAGAGTTGAAAAGTGTCCATTTAAAAAATAAAAAAACAATGTCGGCTTTAAACTAAAT
>SNQJ01S0045514.1:51578-80800 GCA_010110895.2 Picea sitchensis
TGCAGTAATTTGGAATGGGGTATGAAGAACATTATTCTAGATAACCAAGTACATTAACATGCAGGGTCATACAAGATAGTAAGAGTTCATTCAATTCGAATTCATGAGCCAAATAAGAAGATGATAGTTCTTAATAGTTGAGCTAAATTGAATCGAATTACAGAGCAATGAAACACATGAGAAAATCTGATATTAGTAGCAAAAGAAAACTATGATTCATATCAAAATAAGAGTCTAAGTACATAGGCCAAATGTATCCAAAATTGAACCCCTGGACTCTTAGCAAAAAGAGGCATTTATAGCCTATTACAATCAGTTTTAAGATCCTAAAACAATGGATCTGATATTCTAAAAATAGAAAGTCAAAACTAATTCACAAAAGATAAGGAGAGATCCTCAAGATGAGGTCAACCTCTATCTTTTGGTCTCCAAACATTAGTTGAAAGTTGATGAAGTGTAGCCTAGCCTTACAAGGCTCTTTGATCTGTTCCTTTGAAAGTGGAATTCGAATTTGATGATGTGTGCCAAAAATCCCTATCATTTTGCCCTTGAAAATCACCAAATCTAGCCAAAAATTCCCTTTTGACTTTCATCTCCAAGAATGGCCTTCAGATTTTGATTTTGATAATTCATAACCAGCTTATTGAAAAAGATTTCAAACCCCAAAAATCCTGATCTGGGAGAAAATTTGACTATTCTGGCCATGACAGGCTTTCAACAGCTAACTTACCCGAAAATCTGCTCCTTAGCTGCTGAAAGGCGGAGCTTTCAACAACTAACTAGTCATAATTCTGCCTTTTGCGCTGGTGAAAGCGCAGATTTTTTAAAAATCAAATTTCTCAATCATGGAGAGTCCATTTTGCATGTTTAAATAGTCGATCGACATCTACAAATCCCGAACTTTCCAACGGTGCTTTCAGATCTGTATTTGGAGCTCGGGAAGCTATCAAAAATTTCCCTACAATATTAGGCATCGTTCTTTCAAAAACGTCGGTGCGTTTTTGGTCGCTAACAAGATGAATATTCAATCTAGACCAATATCAAACTTATGTTAGAGGACCAACCTTCTCTTAGTTGCTAATTTCCAGAATATTTTGATTGCTTAGAGACTTCAAATTTAGCTCATATTTATTATGTATCATATAAATATATAAGATTATTTTTTAATAAGTCTAATATGAAAAAAATAGTCGGGTTTTGAACATCCATCCATTTTCAAATTGTTTCAAATGAAAATAACAAGAATTATATTGGGATTAAATATTTTACTAACATAATAGTTCAATATGAAGAGGATGAAAGGATTCTCAAGATATATAATTATGCTTTAATCAGTTATCAAAATGAAGAATCTTTCAAAATTCAAGAGGTTTGGGTTTATACTATTGATATCTTCCAATCATGGAAATTAAAAGAGAATGCAATATCAATTATTGAATAACTCAACAATGATATAACACAAAACAATATAGCATATTGATTTTAGTGATGATACTAAAAAAATGATTTAGAGAAATAAGAGAATTGAAATGATTTCATCAATGACATAAAACAAAACAATAGGATGCATTTAGTATAGAGATGGTACAATGAAAAATTATTTAGAGCAATTGGTTTCTATGATTTCAATAATGACATAATGCAAAACAATACAATGCATTAATTTTAGTCATGATACAATTATAAATGATTCAAAGCAATTAGTTGCATTGATTTTAATAATGACATAATGTAAAACGATATGCATTGATTTAACTGATGATACATTGAAGAAGGTTGCAGCTAGGGGAAACCCTAGCTGCATACTCGTGTCTAGGCACAAACTCGCATTTTTTTCTTTCTCGTCCACATACAAGAGTGAGAGCTCGTGGGTTTGGATCTGTTCGATGGTTTTCGTCCTCAGGTCCTAGTGCCAGGTACAGTCTCTTTGGTGCAGATCCTTGGCTGCAGTATTCCGACGTGCGTCCTTGGCCCTAGATCTGTTGCTTCCAGCCAGACCTAGAGTTTTCTTACTTAATCTTTCCATTGGGTTTGTTATGGTGGGCCGCCAGTGGCTTATTTGATGATTTCTTAAGGTTATGTTAATGTGAAGCCCCTATTATGAGTGATGGTGTGGGTGCAGAGCTTGTTCTGCTCCTAGATTTGTTGTTTCTATCTCAAATCGCCCCTTCGGTTGCTCGGTATTGGGGTTTCCGATTTGTTTCTTGAGATCTCAGATGGCTATTTTCCTGTGGTTTTGTCCCTTCGGTGGCTTGGGGTTTTCCAGACCCTCCTCCTTAGTTTTTGTCAGTTAGTTTGCCTCGTCATTTGTCTCGTGTAACATCCCACTCTGGCGCACTGAGAAAACTTATTCTTTGAGGATACTTGCTCGCAAGTGATCCGGATTTTTAAGCTATTAAAAATTTTGATTTTGATTATTGATTTTGATTATGATGCATTATGGGTTGATGACATGTTGTTTTACTACCTTGACATAGACAGGTGCTATTGACTTGGTTCTACTGGGTGTGCAAGGTTTTGGACCTTGAGGATGCAGAGCCATCGATGGAACCCCTTGGACTCTGGATCGAGTCAGGGAGTGTGCCATTGGGGTTTGATTATTTTACTGTGATATTAGTGCATCTGTCTGGGTGATATGATATGGATATGTTCTGACATGATTTTTTGATGATGCAGGCTAACGATAGCTTGTCGACTAGACTCACATATGGAGTAAAGGGGTCATACACTCGACTACCAGAGATGTTAAGGGAGAGGTGCGGACAGCAGCCCTGCCATAGCCTCCTAGCACTCCCATCGTGGCTCGAACTGTAGGTTAATGATTACCTAGTTCGAGAGGACCCACGATGCCGTGAGGGCAGACTAGGACAGTCGCTCACGATGATTCTAAGGGGCGTGCAATAAGGTGAGGGCCTCATTCCTTTGAGGCCCTTAGTCTCCCATAAGTTCACCTGGCGGAGTGTTGACTCCAAGGGTTATTGATGTCTACCAATCAGTCAAGAGGCGAGTGGCACCCTTGGAGCACGTAGTGCATCCTGAAGGGCACGTCGCGCAAAGGAATAGATGAGGTGAGTGGCACCCTTGGAACACCTAGTGCGTCCTGAAGGGCACGTCGCGTTGATGATGATAGAGGGATGAACCTAGATGGCCCTAAGACAAATAACATGTTAAGAAATTTTAAAACAATTTCCCTAATATAATGTCGCCCAGTACAAAACCTAAGTTCTAAGTCTAAAATTACGCTAGGGGTAAAATTTTGTCTACCTTTAAAAAACAATAATAATAATAAAATAAATAAATAAATAGATAAAATAAAATAAAATAATAAAATTTAAAATAAAATCCACTTAAATAATAATTATGATCTTCATAAAATTTTGTAACATGAAGGGAGTAAGAAATAAAATTATTCATAAGAAATAAAATCTGTGGATATAAAATGTAAAGAGGGAATTAATTATTTTATCTTTTGATAATTTAAGAAGATACTAAATTAATGATAAAAGAGAAAAGGGGTTAAATTCCACACCTGCCTTTTTGAGTTCTAAGTAAAAGGGGAAAGAGGGAAAATAAAAAAATAGGAAACTAGGGAAAAGAGGTAACATAAAAAGGAAAAAGGGGAACTTAAGGGAAAAAGCAGGAAGTCAACTTAGTAAAGAATCTACATTTAAGAGCTTTCTAATTTTAAACTGAATTAGCAATTTCATAATAGGGAAAGCCTTTAAAACCTGTAAGGGAATCTAGGGACACCTAGGAGTGATTCTAGGAGTAACTCTAGGTGGGTCAGGGAAACAAAGATAATTACTTAATTAAAGAAATTAATTTATGGAGGAATGTAGGGGATGGGGGACACTTGTACAGAGAGGAAATTTTAGGAATTTTTTTTTTAAAAACTTTAATTAAATGAGATTTTAGGAAGGAAGGGAAGTTCGAAACTCTATAAAAGAAAGGGAGGAGAAGGAGGAAGGATCATCTTCTGTTTGTGTAATGTTACGCTGCAGAAATGTCGACTTGATTGATTTACTTGTGGGAGTTGGGATACCCAGCTCGAAGAGGAGTGGTAGCTCGGCCTTGTGAGGCGAGCTGGGAGCTAGACATAATCTCTAGATAGTGTGTGTGGCCCCTTTGCGTCTCGCGGGGCTAAGGGGGAAGAAGAGTACCCCTAGCATTGGCTAGGAGGTACCGGTGAGGTCTCAACGGTCGGTGAGCAGGATTTGCACGGAGCGCGCGGACGGCACTCGGAGCAGACGAACATGCAACAGTACGCTTTCTTCGTTTGAATGGTAGATTGTTGTAGGCTTTATGATTGGATATGCATGTTGATTATGTAAGTAGATTCGATGTTTAGATTGATATCTAAAGTTCTTCTTAGTCTAGCTCATTGGTTGTCGTCTCCTATGGCCTTGTTTTCTCGCATGTCGTGACCGCTATGTGTGTTGATTTTGACCTTGAGGTTGTTTATCCTTCATCCCTAGCTCACCAGTCCTCGCTTGAGCAATCAGCCAGGAGCCTGATCTATGGTCGTCGCCTTAGCGTTAAAATACCTATGGATCTCAACGCCCTGCTTTCCTGTGCAAGGATGGTGAAGAAAAGGCGAACCTATCATTCGTCTACCTCTATGGATGTCCTTGCCAGATTGTTGACTTGTGTCCTTCAGCACGGCCTCTGCGTTCGATAATCTTGCTTCCTTGATTGTTTATCTTCTGCGCCTCGACTGATAGAACCCTTGTGATCCTTTCAATGAGTTATCCTTAGGGCCCTGACATTCTCTTACTATTGTCAACATCTTTATATTAGGATCCCAAGATGTAAAAAAAGAAAAAGAAAAAAAGAGAGAGAGAATATTTAACTTCAATCTGTGTTTGCTTCTTGTTGGATTTACTAGTTTTATTTACTTATGCGATTGCCATTATGTAATGGATGTAAAATCTTACCCCTGCGATTGTAATTATGTAACAGATGTGTAAATATTACCTCTGTTGTTGTATTTAGGTAATGGATGTAAAAATACTACTTAGCGATCTTACTTTTCACATAGAATTCTCCCTTGGCGTTGCATTCATTTTTGCACAGGGTTGTATTCGTTTTATTTACTTAGTTTTACCCTCCATTGATGTTGGTTGTACTGCTTAATATTTTAGACAATAATGATTACCAGGCTTGACTACAGATTTACTCATCTCTCGGCAACAATTTTATTTTATCCTTTTAATTCCCGTGAATTTTAACTTTTATTACCAAATGTTATCATGGCAGTTGTTATGATAGTGTACTGTACTACGACAATCTCATTATGATTGTGATCCTCTATCCCTATTTTCGTTTAATTTCCTTTAATGCACAATAATCACCTTTTGATCTCAATGTAACTCTATGTACAAGTCCAGTATATAAGGTCTGGTTATCCCCTAAATATGTAAAATGAATGTTGATGTCCTCTTACCAAGATTATGAGGATACCCAAGGTCATTATTTTTCTCAGTGTTGAGATGAAGGGTTGAGATTATGAGTTCTGTAACGAAATTGATTGGGTTGTTTTTTTTCATCGTGTCAATCTTCCTGTATGCATCAGATCAAGTCTGGATGGATGCATATGTTTTCAGAAATTGAATTTGATAAATGATAAGAGATTTTATAGGTGTGATGTGCACGAACTATGGACGCGTGGGCTTTCTCCTTAGCACTTGGTTTAATGTAGCCTTTGTGACTCAAGCTCAGGATTACATACGACTTGGTTTAACTTGGAGATTTGGTTGCAATTGGAGTTTAGATAATAAACCCCATACTTAGAACTATTGCCAAACTTTACATCCGACTGCGTTCCAGAATGAAATGACTAGGTTGTGCCTTCTGTTCCTTCTATATCTGCCCTTTTTCTTCTTTGTTTCCAGCCGTCATTTGGCTTTCTCGGTGAGTGTTTGTGATGACAGCAAGTCGTTTGGATGCCACAGTGATATCCTCCTCCCTATTTGTAACCCAACGATTTTTGTTCTGCGGTTGCATCCGTTGCATGACGGCTTGATCCCCTACATCATTACCTGAGTCTTTCCTCTACAAAATGCTCACTGATGGCGGGGTTTCTTAGCGATCTTTAATTTTCCCTTCGTATTTTATTACTTTTTGTTCTTGAATGGGCTTTTCTCTGTCAAGGTTTTAGAAGGATTTTGCAGATGCATTGCGTCATGCGTTTTGTTGTCTTGTACCTATTGTTTAAAATTTTGCCTGCAACCTTGCTACAGGTCTATGTTTTTATCGTTTGATGTAAACAGTCTGTTCTTAGCAACGACTTAAAGTTTTGACGATCTAGAGTCATTTTCTCTTCTGTTTGAATTTTAAATGTATAATGGCCCTTGGTTGTTCAATATAGGAATGTCTGGCGTCTAATATATTTTGTGCTTTCAACTAATGCCTTGAGGAGTTTCTTATGATATTTAATTTCTTGGCTCTTGTAGGCGCATGTCCCTTTTTCTTTGGTTTATGTTAGGGTTTCTGCCATTTTCTACTTCGTTTTGACTGTAGGTTGTTATTGACAGACATATATTTTTGGTGCTTTAAATTATAATATGTTGATAGGGTTTATGTGCTTTTCTTCTACATATCTATTTACAGGACATATTTTTTCATCTTTTTAATCCTTCATATCCAAAAAAAATATTTATTTCCCCAGAAGTTGTCTGTCGTTTCTCCACCTTCCTTATACACTTATCTATTTAATAGGACATCTTTTAATCCTTCACATATTTAAAAAGGAGGTTTATTTTCCCATAAGTTGTCTGTCGTTTGTATTTGAGCCATGGATTATATTTATTTAATTAAGGTGGTAAGCAGCGGTTTCTAATTTTCTTGTGGTATTCTTTTATGATGTCTGTACTTGGTTGTGAAATTTTAATGTGCTTGGTCTGCTTGTGTCGAGCGAGATGTAGACATCTCCTTGTTCCTCAAAACAGTCGCCAGCCCTAAGACCTTAAATGGTAAAAATCGATGGGAACATGGGCTTGAGCGTTGCTTATGTGTCCTGGAGGTCCTAACCATTGCAAGGTAGGACGGGCGGGCAGTTAGTCATTTTTATTCTTGTCGGTTGAATGTCGAACATTGCTTCCAGTGGATCGATGTGCATCCTAGTTCATTATGTTTTTGTCGCAGTTGCATGCGTCAGGTTCATCGTCATGTGGCGATGCGGAGTATAATGTCTTTATTACCCTTGTACACACACACACACACCAAACAAAAAAAAAAATGCACTTGTTATGAGAGGATTGTTGTCGTACGAAACGAGAGGTTCGTTACACTCAGGTGGTTTCTTTTGGTGTGGCCTCTCCTTTGATGTGGTTGTGGGTCGTCCCCTTTTCTAGGATTCTCCTTCTATTTCCAATATGTTCAGGGTCTGATGTATGTTCAGAGCTTTGGTTCCTTTGATGCAAGGGTGTTGGTGTCGTGTCTCGGTATTTATGGGTTAGGGTATCAGGGCTTTGTGTATTTCTTCTTCTGGAGCTAAGTGTGGTGGGTGCCAGGGTTCTTTCGTTGCTTCCTATCGACGATCTTGCTCTTCTTTTTTCCATTGGAAGTTGGATCAGTGCGTTGAGGTCCTTCCTTTGGACATGTTGTTTTGTTTGAGGAGCAGGGCAGCAATTTGAGGTCCTTTTTTTTTGGGCATGCCATGTTGTTAGTCTCTCTACCTTTGGCTTCATGGAGATGTGGGCGGATTGCTTGATGTTTATGGGAGCAGGGGTGTTTCTATTACTTTTGATCTACTTGTTTCTTTTTGAGAGAGGATTGCATATCGCTATGACCTGGTCCGTCTGGCTCTTGGATATCCTTTGGGGGACTGTGTTCACTACTCGTTCACGACAGGTTTTGTGGGTTTGTCTTGCACCTTTGATTTGGTACCAGCGTATAGCTTGGTGATTGGTCGCTATCCTTTGGCTTTTAGGGCTGTGATTTTTCTCCTTGATAATATGTTCATTGTATAGATCTTCTAATTTCTGACCCGATTTATGTTGGCTTCTTTGTTGGCATTTTCGAGTTTGGATCATTCTCTACAAGGATGTACAATGCTTAAAGCACCTACAAAATGTAATTTGGTTCCCTTCGAATGAATAAAATTACATTTTTTTTCGAGGAAAAAAAACTGATGATACAATGAAAAATTATTTAGCATAATCATATTCATTTTAACAATGATATAACATAAAACAATAGGGTGCATTGATTTTGGTGATAATGATATATCACAAAACAATAGGGCATATTGATTGTAGTGATGATATTAAAAAAATGATTTAGAGGAATAAGTGAGTCTAAATGACTTCAACAATGATATAACACAAAACAATAGGGTGAATTTATTTTAGAGATGGTACAATGGAAAATGATTTAAAGCAATTAGTTGCTATGATTTGAATAATGACATAACACAAAGCAATGCAATGCATTGATTTTAGTGATGACACAATGATACATGATTTAGAGCAATTAGTTGCATTGATTTCAATAATGACATAATGCAAAAAATATGCATTGATTTAAGTGATGATACAATGAAAAATGATTTAGCATAAACAAGTAGTTGTATTCATTTTAACAATGATATAACATAAAACAATAGGGTGATTTCACTGATAATGCTATGAAAAACGATTCAGTGCATTAATTAATTGAGGAAATTATATGAACTAAATTAGTATTCTATATTGATTTTAGTATCACTATGAAAAATGATTGAGTGCATTAATTAATTGAAGAAATGATATGAAGGAAATTAATCCTCTATATTGATTTCAAATGTGAGATACTGTAAATTATCAAGTAAAAATAATTTAGAAATAATGCAGTGAAAACCAATTTCAAAACATATGTATAAGTTGGAGTCCTATACTTTGTTTGGTTATGTGTGATTTATCTATTATTATTTTCACATTAAAACCATTGTAATATTAAGATATGTAAAATGTGAAAAACTCGAGAGCTCTAAAATTCCTCAAGGTCTCACTTTTATTGCAATATCTCCACTGAAAGATTTGCATGGTCTACAATTTCAACCTCCATTCCATATGATCGATATAAAAATATGGGAAAGTTTGTCGGTGTGTGTAAGAGAAAAGTGGAATAAGATAGATTGAGATCAATTACTATGTAATATATGATTTATTTAAAATCTTCATGATATCACTTCTTAATGATATGTTGTAGTATATATGTTATTCAATATCTTAACAAATCCATTTGGTTATTATTTGGATTCATAATGATGTAAATTTCAAAGTATCAAGCTCATCTTAAACATATACATATAGATAAATAGTATCATCTAAAAATTTTACATTCCTACCCGCGATTGGAACCATCATAGATCCATCTTAAATCTGGATCTATCATGCACTGAGAGGGATCAAATCCCTCGAGGGGAAAACCTTTCCTCAAGTTTTTCACTCTAAAAGGAAGTTTGCACCTTGAGGGATTTGATTCCTCTCGGTGCATGACGGATCCAGATTTAAGATGGATCTATGCTATTTATCATATATAGAGAGGGGTAAGAGTTGGTTTATTGTGTATATTGGAGTCTGTGTTACAATTTTGTGTTTAATTGAATATTTATATTTTTTGAATATTTAAGGTTGTTAAGAAGAAATCATCAACATTAATGTAAGAAAAATTTCCTTGTTTTATGGCTTTTTTTTCTGATAAAAGTAGACTCTTATTTAATATATATTAAACAAGATTTGGTTTGCAAGAAGAAAGTTTTAAAATAAGGAAACATAATATATACTTTTTTAAATTTTAAATTTAAATAAATTTATTGAGAAAACATTATGTGGGTGGAAGAAGGAGAAGTTGAAATTTCAAATACTTGGGATCCAAAACTCCAATACGAGGTGTGGAAGGATTGATTAAATTTTACAATTAACTAAAATTTTCATTTTTCATTTTTAATGTCTTTGGAATTACTAGTGGCCTCTATCCCTCATTTGTAATTACAATTTACCAATAACATTTAGATGTACTTATCTGTATATCTATTATGTTATTATTTTATTTGTGTATTTATAACAAAGCACTAATAGTTTGTGGATTAATTTTAAATTCAAGAAACATGAAAACAATTTATATGATCCTAATTGATAATTGAAAGAAGGTACTTAATTTTGGCAATTTAATTTTCAGATCAAATCTTAATATTTATTTATCAATTGGTATAAATCCAAGTTGAGTACATACTTTGGAGAAAGGGGAGACAAAAAGTAGGTCATTCTTCCTCCAATATGGGTAGGCTTGACATTTATCATATTTCCAAAACCCTCTAGTTCCACATTCCAACTAACAACCAGTGAACCTAATAGCGTATGGCCCTAAAAAGAGGCTCTAGTTTAAATTTGTCAATTTTCACATGCAACTCTATGTGACTAATTTCATATCTGAAAATTGCTTCCTAGTGATCTAATAGTAAACTCTAGTTGTTATCACTAAGCAATTTTACACATAAATTATTGACTAAAAAATATAGCAATAGAAACAACAAGATAAGAGATGAATCATCAACATATATGAGAATCAAAATTTATGTTATGTAACTTTATCAGTTTTAGAAATTATGAGGGAAAAAACATCCCTCCCAACCAATACAAATTCACCACAAATCTGAGGACAAACTTGTCCTTCCAAAACCACAAAATATCAGCAAAATACTTGGGACAGCTCCCAACTTACAAATCTATAGCAGACCACATGTACAGCTTGTTGTCGTCACCTGTACTACTACTAAAATAAGCATGTATGGACCTACTCCTGCTCATAAAACTTGTACAGATGTACGTGATTCAACCTTCTCCAACCCGTGTACTTACGTGATTGTGTCGACTGCAACCTGCGTATATGTTATTCACCTTACTGCAACCCGCGTACAAACACAATTGTGCCAACTGCAATTCGTGTACATACACGACTGTGCCCACTGTGAGTCGTGTACATGTACGGAAAACTGTACGGACATTTATATACAATTCACTCCACTCGTAAAATTTCTTCCTTATGTGGTTGCCTTTCTCCTAGGCCATATTTGCTAAAGTTACAGACATTACCTTGTTGAAATCACCAAGCCTCCTAGCAAAAGTGCTCACTCACTTATGCTAACTCCATACTTGCACAATGATCAAATCTCACAATGACCTCTCTCCTTTACATACAAGTCCAATGAGTGAGTTTAGGAACCCTTTCTAAGCTCAACAATTAATTAGAATATCCAATTCTTCTTTGTGGGTGTGACACCCCATCACAATCCCACAAATCCCATCAACTTGTCCATGAGGCCCTAGCCTCATTTCTAGGTCAATTTCACTGAAACAAAAGCATACTCAAGTGTCAACGAAAATTCCCACATGCCTGACACCTTAGCCTCTTGTGGGAATACCTATCGAAGCTACAATATCATCAACACTCCCTCTTAGTGAAGGAGGTATCACATCTACCATCATCTGAATGTACCTCTGTCTCCCCTACCATAGTTGCACTACAATCCTCCTAAATGGTTGCTCATTTTGTCACTAAAGTAGATCCTTCTCTATAGTCCTCCTGACTAGCTGCATCCTCGGTCATTGAAGCAAATCTTGTTGTCCAATCTGCCTCACTGGTTTCTCCCTCTGTGAATGAAGCAAATCTTGTCGTCCAATCTGCCTAACTAGTTTCTCCCTCTGTGACTAAGGCAAATCCTACTCCCCAGTATTCCTGATTGGATGCCTCCTCTACCATTGTAGCAAGACCTGTTGAAACAAATGGATCCTCCATGGAGGTCACACAACTCCTGGAGGCCTTCTTCCTTTGAACCTACTTTCTGGCCTCCTCAACCCTTGAAACCTGCCTAGAAGACTCCTCTCTGCCACCTGTACCTTAAGGTATATTCCCTTTGGATGAGTGATGCTCCATTTGATTCTGTTGACTCCCCCTAAAGTCCAAATTCCTCTAAAATGTCCTGGGAGGATGTTCCTCCCTACTGGATCTTGAGGGATAACTCCTTATGAACTCTGGCTCCCTTTGATCCGACACTACTGATGGGGATACCTACCTCATCACTAGTGGAGCTACCTGCTCCCTCTAAACCTATGGTACTGGTGGGGCCACCTGCCTCACCACTGGTGGAGCTACCTACTCCTCCTCATCTATATTTTTTCTCATGGTGGTCATAGGATGCATAAGCTGGCCCATCAACCTATATAGGTTTCCCTTCCTAACTTCATAAACCACCGTTGATCTAAAGCTATATCGTTTGGGCACAAACAACTCTTGTCCCACTAGAAACAATACATGGTAGACCTTCTTCTCAATATATGAGATTGAGCTAACACTTCTCTTGAGTTCTGGCACCCATAACAAATTTGACACCCTCAACACCTTGCTTGACTCCAGTATGAACAATATTGTACTAGATCCTCGTACTGCATGCTTGGTTCCCATACCAATCTCCACACACAATTCTAATCTAGTCTCTATGAAGTTGTCAAATAAATGTCGTGCACCTGTCATAAGGCAAGATTCTCTATTATCCACCAAATAGGTCCCCTCTACTAGAGACTATACCTGAAAGGGTTAAGACCAAATAGGTCCCCTCTACTAGAGACTATACCTGAAAGGGTTAAGACCAACAAGATCTCCCTCTGGAACCTGTCTGCAACTTCATCAACCTCTGTTGTTGATGCCTATTTTCTTCTTCCCCTTCTCCTCCGATGTAGAAACTATGAAGCATAGTGAACATAGTCATGACACTCAAAACATTTTATCTTACCGAGATCCTTCTTTCATCTTGGTTCTAGAGATACTTCTCTCTCTAGAGAAGCCCTTCTCCCTGGCGAACCTCTTATGCCTAGAGAAACTATTTTCCCCTTCATAGTGCGGAATGAAAGGGCCTAGTTCTCATTACTACTAATCTTCAACATATCATCCATATCATCCCTGGACAACAACCAAGTCTGCAATATACCAGATGAATAATAATATGAGGAACATAAATATTAGTCAGCAGTAATGGAACAACAAGATTATAGCTAGAACAATACCAAAATAACACCAAAAAGAGCACCTTTATTAAAGATAGCAATGTTCACTTTCCTCTTCGAGGGGGAAACCTCTAGCAGAGCAAAGCTCTATTACAATAATCTCCAAGACAAAAATATCCAATACCTCCTACTCTTATCTATATTAATTCTACCTTCTAAGGAAACTTATGGAAGAAGATCTTTCTAGAAGCAAAAGCTTTTATTAGGTCTTCTTACATTGACTTATTCTCCTTTATTTATTAGGCCTTATTAACTAATGTCGGCCTTTGTTACACATAAAACATATCCTACTAACTAATGACCCACGAAGAGGGGTTAGGATTGGATCCTAACATGCCCTCCTCCTTCAAAAGTAGCCTTGTCCTCAAGGATGAAGGTGCATAAACTACTAGAGTACGGTTGTTGGTTCCCAAGTCGCATCCTCTGGTGTTATGTCCTTCCACTTGATCAACACTTCCTTGACAGTTCTGCCACACAACTGATATTCATGGGAATTAAGGACTGCTTCTGGTTGGAGCCAAAGGGATCCTTCTTCATCTAATTTTGGAAGGATGGTTTGGACCCTACAATTTGGTTTCGACCAGTTTCTTTAGACAAGAAACATGGAAACCTGTGCTACTAGTGTCAGTGTGAAAGGGTGGGGTAAGGCACAAAAATGAACATACTTGGGGAGGTGATCAACCACCACCATGATGAGGGACTTGTTCCCAGCTTTAGGAAGGCCCACTATAAAGTCCATGGAGATGTTTGTCCACATAGAAGATGGAATGGATAGGGGTTGTAGGGATCTTGGAGACTTGATTGTTTCACCTTTATTATGTTGGCACACCTCACATTCAGTGACAAAGTGAAGGATATCCTTCTTCATGCATGCCCAAAAAAAAGAACGACGGGCATGGGCATAGGCCTTTTGGAAGCCTGAATGAACCGCAATAGCTGATGAGTGCAACTCATTTAAGAGCCTCGACTTGAGTGATGAAGAGGGCGATAGAACCAGGTGATCCTTATATCTGAGAATATCGTCATGTCAAGTGTAGTCGATGGGAGGATTAGGGTCCTCTTGAAGGCGTTGAATTAACTGGGAGAGATTCAGGTGAGTTAGCCACTCTTGGCATACTTCTTCAATCCAATCAGGGACCGGTAAGGATAAGGCAAAGAGGGAGTCATCCTCCTCATGTTTTATAGACAATGAATTATCTACCATATTGTCCTTTCCCTTTTTATATATGATTTCATAATCATAACCCAACATTTTGGTCAGCCACTTTTTTTTTTCTAGGGAGGATAACCGCAGCTCCAAAAAATACTTCAGACTATGGTGATTTTTTTATCTGAAAACAACGCCCCAAAAGATATCTCTGCCATGTGTGCATCGCATGGAGAATGACCATCATTTATTTTTCATATGTAGATCTTCCTAGATTGTGAACACTCAACGCTTTGCTAGTAAAGGCCACGGGTCGACCATCTTGTGTGAGTATTGCGCATATACCAGTGCCATAAGCATTTGATTCCACCACAAAGGTTTTGATGAAGTCAAGAGCTACTAGGATAGGAATAGTGCACATGTCCCCCTTTAACTCTACGAAGACTTGCTCAACATCAGGTGTCCAATGAAATGCATTCTTCTTAAGAAGGTCGGTCAAGAGATTAGAAATTTTTCCATAATGGTGGATAAATTTCCTGTAATATCCTGTGAGATCGATAAAACCCCTTAGGTGATTCAAGGTCATGGGTAGAGACCACTCTTGCATAGCTTGTATCTTTTGGGGGTCCATATTACCCCTTCTCAAACCAAAATGTGTCCCAAGTATTCCACTTCGCTAGCTCCAAAGGAACATTTGGTATTTTTTTACAAACAATTGGTTGTCTTGCAGCAAATGAAGGACTTTGTCCAAATGCAAAAGGTGGCTATCCCAAGTGCAGTTGTAGATGAGGATGTCATCAAAGAAAACCAAGACAAACTGTCGAAGGTAAGGTTTCAATATTTTATTCATGAGACTTTGGAAGGTGGATGGGGCATTGCAAAGGCCAAAAGGCATGACCAAGAATTCATAATATCCTTCATGAGTTCGGAAAGAAGTCTTCAGAATATCTACCTCCTTCATCTGGATCTAGTGATAGCTAAAGAGAAGGTCTAATTTGTTGAAGACACAAGCACCTTGGAGTTCATCCTACAGATCATCAATGATAGGAATAAGATACTTATCTTTGATGGTGAGTTTATTCAAGGCATGAAAATCAAGACACATGTGCCAAGTACATTTTTTCTTTAAGACCATCACCACATGAGAAGAATATGTTATGGTACTGGGGAGAATTACCTCTGCCTCCAGTAATTTATGTACCATCTTTTTTATTTAATTTTTTTTAGCAAATGGATACCTGTAGGGATGTACATTGGGGGGTTGACTTCCCAACAGGAGAGGGATGTTATGATCATGCTCACCCCTGGAAGGAGGTAAGTCTGTTGGAACTTCAAAGACGTTGGGGTACTTGTCCAAGATTAGTTGTAGGCTAGGAGGGACTATTGGAGAGTCTTGATCGGTGACCTAGATGGCATGCAATTGAGAAATCACTCCATGGTGGCCTTTCTTTCAACATTTTTTCCATCCTGTGAGTGCTGATGATTTCGGGAGATCCCGCTTGGAGACCTCGGAGGGTATAGGTGTGAGCCTCTTGGGTGAAGCTCATATATAAATTCTGATAATCCATTGTGAGTGGTCCCAAAGTGTGAAGCCATTCCACACCCAAAAATATATCACACCCCCCACAGAAATAGATAACATGTGGGTTTTTAGATGATAATCACCCATTTGGAGTTTGACATTCTCACAACGGCCCCCACACTTCATCATACCACCATTAGCGATGAGAATTTGAAAATTCAAAATAGGGAGGACAAAGCAATGGATCTCCTTAGCAAGCATGTGATGAATAAAATTATGGGTGCTACCAAAATCGACCTATGTTTGATGTATCCCTTGATATTCAATGTCTATGGGGCCAAAATACCCAAGAGGGCATGAAGAGATATGACAGGTTCCTCTGGTTCCATAGGGGAGGAAACAAAATCTTCAACATGAACACTTGGTTGAGAATCATCTGGGTCAGGAGCCTCATCAGATGGTATGTCATCATAGGAAGAGGAAGTTGATGCATCAATCCAGAAGAATTTTTATTCCCTACATTCATGTCTCGGTGAACACTTTTCATCATAGTAATAGCAAAGTTCTTGCTTGTGACGCTTCGCCATTTTTTTTGGAGATACCTTTTGTACCTTCAAGGTTTGTGTTGGAACTGGGTTAGCCCCGGGTTGAGGATGGTTGGGGAATGTAGCCTTCAGGGGTGGATCCTGAAGGATGGTTTATGCTTCCAATACTAATTGGCATGCTTGCAACCAGGTATTAGTATGATGTATGCTCACATGAGCCCTGATGGATAACTTTAAGCCACAGATAAAACATTCAAGGTAAAATTCATCAAATAAGCCCTCGGTTCGGATAGCCAACTTTTAAAATGTCATGATGAAGTCTGTGACTGATCCAGTTTGGTGCATCTTAGTGAGATTGCCCAAAAAATGTGATTCCCTATCAATACAGACACAAACTGCTTTAGTGAACATGTTCCAAGTGGGTAGTCCTAGATAACATTTCTTATGTCATTGCCACCACTACCAATGCTCTTGATCCAAGTACAAAACCCCTACATGGATTTTGGTCTCATCATCCCGAATATTATGAAGGGAGAAGTATTGTTCCATTTGAGAAACCCACCTAGCTGGTTTGGAACCATCAAATTTATGCATGTCAACTTTGGGCACCTTATTCAAAGAGGGGAGCGAGACGAGTGAGTATGCTCATAATGGAAAGACTGAGGGTCCTCGGGATTGAGCTCAACATTCTTTACCTTGAGGAGTTGCTCCAAATCATGGAATTTCTTGTCAAGGGATGTTTGGAAGTCAGTGTGCATGGAGGCAATTTGTTGTTCTAGGTTGGACACCTTGTCCTCCAAGGTTTCTTGGGACTGATAGCGGGTGGTAGGCATGGTGGAGGCTCAAGTAGAAGATGACGTGTCGAGATGAAAATATGGGCCTAAAAATGATAGGTACTCGAGTGATAAAGACAAAGAGAGCAATCCAATGGGATAGGTCTTAAATAAGGGCATCCTAGAAAGGGTTGGGTCTGCAGAGAAAAAAAAAATTGAAAAATGAAGGGTACCATTGCGATCAGATTGAAGAGGGGAATCCTAGCCCCATGATTCCCAAACTTATGCAGCATTAGAATTCCCAATACTTCTGCAACGTCAAAATTCCCAAATTCTTAATAATTAAAAATGTCGCCATGGAGGGTTTTTGTAGCGAAAAAATTGGTAGAGTGCCAAGTTGCACTGTAGTAGATCTCTTGTTTCTGCCCCAGGGTTAGGTTTTGCAGGGTATCTACAGTCAATGGTTTTCCCTGTGTTATATCTCTTTGATATACGTGCGGGTTTCGACAGTAGTACTCGGCCCAATATCTCAAAGCACCGACTAAGGAAGCTAGACTGTACCCTTAGATGTACTACCCGACTACCCAGGTACTAGAGAGTATCTTCCCGAATGTTGTTCTCGATGACAGTATAACAGTGAGGTGGCCCATCAGTTTATCTATGGATGGTTGCATGATATCTAGGTCGATCCGTATACATGTGTTGTATGATGCGCTACCACTTGAAGGGGTACCAACATGGGTTACAAGGGTGGCTAACAATGTGCGCTTAAGTACCACTTATAGTTCCTGCGTGTATGAGTCCCCGACCACGGGTTTATGTGTGAAAGGACAAATCTTTGTAGCTTAAAGACATCAGAATACGCCTCTACCTTAAAATAATTTACCCCACAATTTCTTCCTAGGAAGGAGCTTTGATACCACTTGCAATATACCAGATGAATAATAATATGCAGAACATAAATATTTAGCAAACAGTAATGGAACAACAAGATTATAGATAGAACAATACCAGAATAACATTAGAAAGAGCACCTTTATTAAAGATAGCAATGTTCACTTTCCACTTTGAGGGGGCAACCTTCAAAAGAGAAAATCTATATTACAATAATCTTCAAGACAAAAATATCCAATACCTCCTACTCTTATTTATACTAATTCTATCTTCTAAGGAAACTTCTAGAGGAAGATCTTTCTAGAAGCGAAAGCTTCTATTAGGTCTTCTTACATTGACTTATTCTCCTTTATTTATTAGGCCTTATTAACTAATGTTGGCCTTTGTTACATAGAAAACATATCCTACTAACTAATGACCCATGAAGAGGGGTTAGGATTGGATCCTAACATAGTATCCTCCTGGATACAATTAGTCCATAGTCTATCAAAGTTTGGTAACTTGTCTCGTGCACATATCCCCTACACAAATGGTTCCCAAGACCTGGGAAGACCTCTCAAAGCTACATTCACCAACTCATCATCCTCAACTATATCACTAATCGTTGCAAGTTGATATCAGATATGAGTAATCTTTATAAGGTAACTCACGACCATGTCCTCACTGGACATCTTGACAATTTGAATTTGGTGCTTCAAATGCAACTTCCTACTAGTAATCTTGTTTCGGTATAGACCTACCAAAGCATCATACATATCCTTGGCATATGTCTTATCAACAATGTGAGGGATCAAGTGATCCTTCGCGGATTCTAGCAACACCCACTTTTCCTTCACTTCCTTCTTCTTGTGTGTTGTCAATTCATGCGGATCGGTAGGAGTTTCAACCACACTCTCAACATACTCCGTGAGGTCATTTTCTTCCAATAGAAGGAGAACCCTTACCTTCCAAGCCCAGAAGTTGGTTTCCCCTTCCAACATGTCCTCAAGCTTCAATGTGTTCGCCATTTTGACCTTTCTGGAACAAGAACAAGAACAAGAAAAACACTCCTCCAGTGTCGTATCCCAAAGAATGTGTCTCAAGATGATCCCCTTCTCTTTAGATCCCAAGCTCTGATACCATGTCAATTTTCACATGCAAATCTATGTGACTAATTTCATATCTGCAAATTTCTTCCTAGTGATCTAATAGTAAACTCTAGTTGTTATCACTGAATAATTTTACACTGAACTCATTGACTGAAAAATATAGTAGTGGAAACAACAAGATCAGAGATGAATCATCAACACATATGAGACACAAAATTTGTGTTCTGTAACTTTATCAATTTCAAAAATTCTGAGGGAAAAACCAACCCTCCCAACCAATACAAATTCACTAAAAATATGAGGACAACCTTGTCCTTCCAAAACCACAAAATATCATCAAAATACTTGGGACAAATCCCAACTTATAAATCTACTGCAAACCACCCATAAAACATGTTGATGTCACATGTATTGTTTTTGACGTCAACCAGTATAGACTTGCTCCTATTCATAAACCTTGTATGAATGTACGTGAATCACCCTTCTGCAACCCGCGTACATACGCGAATGTTCCCACTGCAACCCACTTATACGCTATTCACCTCGGTGTACATACGTGATTGTGCCCACTGCAATCCGTGTACGTATGCGACTGTTCCCACTACGACCCATGTGCATGTATGGAAAACTGTACGGACACTTTCGTACAATTCGCTCCACTCATACAATTTCTTCCTTTTACGGCTACCTCTCTCCTAGGCCATATTTTCCAAAGTTACAAACATTCCCTTTCTGAAATCACCAAACCTCCTAGCACAAGTGCTTACTCACTTATGCTAACTCCATACTTGCACAATGATCAAATGTCACAATGACCTCTCTTTTTTATATACAAGTCCAATGAGTGAGTTTAGGCACCCCTTCTAAACTCAACAAATAATTAGAATATGTATTCCTCTTTGTGGGTGTGACACCCCATCCCAAACCCAGAAATCCCATCAACTTGCCCATGAGGCCCTAGTCTCATTTCTAGGTCGATTTCACTAAAACGAAAGGCTAATCTGGTGCCAATGAAGATTCATACATGCCTGACACCTTGACCTCTAAGGTCTAGCTAAGTAAAAATATAGAATAATCAATGTACTTCTCAAAATAATCTGCATATTGTCAACAAAAACATTTCTAGACTTTTATAAAAAGAGTGTATCATAAATTTTCCCAAAGGTGCCTGAAACTGTTACCCAAATTCCTAAAAAAAAAAAAGGGGGGACACTTTTGAATAGTCCTCTAATAAATTATTTTCATATAACACTCACAAGCTATCGCTCAATAACAAGCATGAGTAGTCCTTGAAATAAAAGAAGCATGCGAGAAATCTAAGTGAACACCATAATGATCCACCAAGAGTTGGCATTCTCTTCATAATATATCAAGGTCTTTTTTATAAGCCCTCTGCCATCATGTTTCTCTCTTAGTAGAAGTGCCCATATGATATGAGATGAAACCTGTGTAACTCTAAACCTCATCAAATAATGGTTGCATAGTAAAGTTCCTCAAAGCATACACCTTCCTCATTCATTTTATTAACAATATAGAATCTCCAAATAGCTATAGATGAGTTATGCCATATTCCATAACCAAAGTCAAAAATAACTTCAAAACTATAAGTTCAAAAAAAAAAATGGAACCATATCCAAATCCATATTTAAACCTTATTATATATGTCTTTAAGAAATGGATTACTTCACTTGCCCCTTCCAATGGAGGATCTCTTTGAAAAGCACTAGCACTATCAAAATATAGGCCCAACACATATTCTTATCTATGATTTCATTTACGATATGTTTTGGGTTCTTTGCAACCATGTTCTATTTAAAATAATTGATACTATTAGAAATATTTTCAGGATAAAAACTATGTACGTGGTTTTGACACATCCAACGTTTCGAGTGGACACTCTGCCCATCATTAGGGACACAAAAAGATTATATGTTGGAAAATAGTGCAGAGGTTTGAATTTAAAGAGGAGGATAGATAAGTGATCGTCGAATGAGAATTATGAGATTAAATATTGGTGAAAAATAAGTTGTTGAGAATAGAGAAATATTAAAGAATTCAAATTAGCCATTGAGATAGAGTTGTCGAGAATAATAAAGAATTAAAAGTGGTTGAGATATATTAATAATAATAATAGTAAGATTTCTTAATAATTAAATAGTTAATAATTACAAATGTTGTTGATATAGATTACAAATAATTAATAATCGATAATAATGTTTATATGAGCCAATAATAATGATAAAAATATAAACTAAATAAATTGAATAAACATAGAGAAAACAAAGAAATAAGTAGGCTTTCGCGCGATGAGAATAATGAAACAAAGGGAACATGGAAAAGAAAAATGAAAATATAAAAAGGAGGGAGTGGATGAAAACAAAATGACAACCGAAAACCAATCAAAGGTGGCTTAATGATCAAGGTGGTGAATGGTGAGTTTCCAGGATTAGCTAAGTTTGTAGCAATCTTTGTGATTAAAATTATTAGGATGTTTTTCAATTTCAAGAGCTTCATGAATGAGTTGAGAGGATTAAAAGGGGGCTTAGGCTAGAATTTTAGTTTGGTCAAAGAAAATAAGGTGTTTGGATTTAAAGTGGTGGTCGGCAATAGTTGATTAGGAAATTCATTTATGGGTAGCATCAGCTATATGTTCTTTGAGATGGGATTTGAAGGATCTGCGAGTTTGACCTATGTAAGATTTTCCACAGGAGCAAGGGATTTGGTAAACTCCTAGGCCCAGCATCAGGTGAGTATGGAAAGAAAGAGACAACTTGAAAGGTGAGTGTGGCAAGAAAGAGACAACTTGCATAAAGGAAGTTGTTACAGAAAATTCATGTTGTATTATGGTTGAAAATTTAAGAAAGGGGGCATGGCTAAAAGAACATCAAGAAGAATTCTTGCCCATGGAAGTCGCATGAAGCAAGGAAGTAACCATATACATAAGTATTGAATTGAAGTTGCATTGGAAGTGTGTATTTATTATTGAATACCATCTTACATTGTGGAGTTGGGAACACCTATGAATCATAAAATTGTTAAATGTTAATAGATATAGCATGTATGTTTACTTGATGATTATTGTAGGAACAATGGAAGAATGAGTACTTGGAATGATGAACACCAATAATGGTGATATTCCAAAGGAAAAATAATGCAATACCGGCTACAACGAAATAATACATTGGCAACAAGAAGAACACAATGCTTAGGAGCAAAGGCATGGGACAAATAAAGGTCCAACAAAGTTGGAATATGTAATGTGGGAAGTATACCCACAATTATTCTGATATTTTGATGTAAAAATTGTATATATGAATGCCTATAATGTGAAATGCACAAAGGACGATGCAAAAATAAGGGGGAGGGGAATATAACACCCCAATTTTGATCCCTAGAATGTAATGACATGTAAATATGTGAATTAGGATGTGAGCCAAATAGTATGGTCAAGGACCAAGGAATGTAAATGATGTACATTAAAGTTATTAATAAAAAAATACATCACTAGTTGCAATACGAGGGGAAATAAAATGATGGGAGGATATGACTCCATGAGAGATGAACGAGAGGGGAGCTAAGGGGGGCAAAAGGGGCCAAAGCCAAAAATATTATAATATTTTATTATAACCCAAAGTCCTTACCTTATCTTATGTAAAAGGCATATCAACCTTGAAATGCATGCAAAAGTAGTTGGGGAGGACTTCCTTGAGTGCCAAGTGGTAAGTTAGAACATGCATACTTATTCCTTGTTTTTGGGAGTTGTCCATCATTTTTTCCATCATTCTATTATCACTCTACCTGGGGAGTGAAAGAGTAATGGAGCCAAACTTGTAATGGGGGATGAATTGTATTTCTATTATGAAAATTGATATTGAGAATCCTTGTAGATCCCAACATTAAGATTTTCCTGGCCAATCTGTGTTGAATCTTGGTAAGGGGTGTGGGGGATCCACCCTTTGAGTTGTGTATACTAAAGGGGGGAAGAGAGATGGTGATTGGGATGTTGGCATGAGTGATTAGGCTGAAAATTAATAGGAATTGGGTTGAGAGAGTACATGTTTGTCCTTGTGGACTCACATCCCCAACTTGGGGGTGGCCTATTGCCGAAAGACTTCGTGCAATAGTTCCTACGGCTGGGATGAACATCCGATGTCAACAGTCAGTTCATGTATTTCATTATTAAAGATAAATGGTCTATTATTTGTACTTCTATGTTGTTTATTATGTGTAAAAATGGGTTAAATTTTTGTTTGCTTAAAGAATAGTTCTACATTTTATATTTATGTATACTTACATGAATTGCATGGGTTTGCATGTATAATATCATCATATGGAATAGTAGAATAGTTATATGGTATCATAATTTATGGTATGGTGAATTTGTGGAAATTAGAGAAAATTTCCAAGTACCCCACCATCCCAATAAATACAAGGGTGGTTGGGTACATTACAATCGTGGTTGGGTACATTACAATCCAATTACACATAGAGAGGTCTTGTAAGATCCAAAGCATGAGAGGCTATATAAGGGTCTCCCTTGAGAAAAGATCATTTTGTTTCATAATATTTTGGGGATCCCTTATGCATTGCAAATGGAGACTTATGTGAATCAATGAGCTAAGAGATGTGTTCATGCGCCTTCCAATGATGAAACCAAGGATGATGCTCCCATTGATCATCCAAATGCTCCTTAACCACCTCCTTGTCCAATTTCTCTATCTACTCTACATATTATGGATGCACCACCTAATTAGAAGGTGTACATGTATGCTGAATACCTTTTTCCAAGAGTTTAAGATTAGTTTGTTGACTATATTCTTAGAGGATGCATTGATGTCTCTAGCTCTAGCATGGGACTTAACACTAGATCTAGTGGCAATCATTAACATTGATGCACATGTATATTGAATTTTTCATACCATTCATGTTCGTTTGAGAGGCATCATTATGGTTAATTTGATATTACACCTTTTTTCATATCATGTATATGGTTTAGTCAATATTATTTGATATCATTATTTTTCATTTCATTTGCACATTTATTAATTATTGACATGTTTGATTTGATCGTTGGTTCATGATGTTGTGTTTATAAAATATCGTAAGAATCTATTTAAGAATTCAAAGTATAAAAGTTTATGAATGTATTTGTTGTTGCAAGTTGTATGATGAATATATATTATGTGTGAGGATGTGTGTCTCAAAAAGCATAATGACAAGATGTGTGCCTCTTTTATTTATTGTTTAAAAAAATAAAAAATAATTCATGGTTTGTTTTAATTTTTTTTATTTTCCTTTTTTTATTTTTCAATAAACTTTTTATTTGTCATTTTAATGAACGCGTTAATGAAGATTTTAGTGCGAAAATGGACATGTGATTGAAAATAACTACGATTATTATATCTTTAGTACTTTTCTAAGTGAAAAATAAGATAACAAGAAAAAAAAAAATGACAATTCATGATTCATCCATATGCACAACATTATAATGAATGTATTAATAAAGATTCTAGTATCACAATTTTAATGGTTATTTTAATACAATTATACTAGTATCAAAATTGACATGTGATTGTATTATTGGTTATTTAATATTAAATAAAATAAATTTGAGATTATTAATCGTTTAATATTAAATAAATTAGATTTAAGATTATTAACCATTTAATGTAATATTATACTTCTAAAAATATTATAATGTTTAAATATAATTATAAGAAATCATTTAAATTTGATTATGATTACAAAATCTTATAATCCATTAATATCTATAATCTTTAACTCTTTTTCAAGTTTACTTCTATGTTGTCTAAAATGATACAATAAATCCATTAAATATGTTTAAATAATTTATTAAATGATTCATTTAATTATTGCACAATTTTATTAATTATTTAAATTATATTTTTTTATTAAATCATCTATAAAAAAAACATGAAAACAATTAAATATTAAATATAAACATAGATGAATAAACACCTTTAACTAAAGTGACCTTCACGATACTAATTGTTTATATTAATCCTTAAAAAACAAATTCACGTGGATAAAATATTGAAACATGCAAATCTTACACTTTAAAGTGCTTCATAATTGATTAAAGAGTTCTAAGTTCTAAAAGAAGTTAATTTGTATTCAAGATTATAGTTGTAACGGTTAATTTTTTCATATCCAATAAAAATGCTTTTCATATTGTATATTTTTTGAAATATTGAAATTTGGTGATAACTAATAATGCATAAATATACTCATTAAACATATTTGTGAAATCACCACTAACTATACATTTATTCTTTACATGTATCAAAATTTGAATTCCAAGTAGTGTAGCATTTAAATTACTTTCTAAAGTCAATGAAATTACTCTCTAAAGTTTCAAGAGGAAGAAAATTACATAGTAGAGTCCACACAAAAATATCAAAGTTGAATTCATAATAAAAACACAAAAAATTGTAGAGTAGAAACCAAATAAAGTGGCACATCCACAGCATAATTTTTGAAATAAAACGTGTACATATCACTCTTCATTGGCGTCACCTTGATCATCTTCCTCACTTAGCATGACAACATTGTTGTTCTAAAAAACATGTTTGATATGCATCAAGTTTTAATATGAACCATCAATCCCTATCCAACACATCTGAGTGAAAAAACACTTGGTTGCAATGTTTTGAGAAAACATAAGGTTCTTTATTTTCATCCCACATCTTCTTTGAGTTAATAAATACTAACCCACTATCACAATCTTCCTTTACATTACTCCAATCGAAGGTCCACTTGCATGATCTCGAAAATAGACATTGGAATGACGAGAGGTCCACTTGTATGATCTCGAATATAGACATTGGAAAGACGAGAGGTCCACTTGCATGATCTCTTGTATCTTTTCGATATAACCTAACTTTCCCTCTATTAAGCTCTAATCATGGTGGCTAGCATAATTATATTGGTCGTACTTGTTGGGTCATTGATTGTCATCATTATTTCCATTTTCAAACATCCATTTTATTCCTTTTACTTCCTCTTACCGCTCATCTATCACTCCATTTACCGCAACTTCTCGTAAAACACCATATCATACTTATTTATGCTTTAGTGGTTAAGTAATGTTCGTTTTCCTTTATTTTTGATAGATTAAGAATTAGTATGCGTGATCTTACTCATGATGGTTTATGAGGCAATTCCAAGGGGCATCATTCTTGTCTTTTCTGTAACTTCTCGAGTAACAACACTCATGGTTCCAACCTCCAAGGTTGGCATACTAGCAGACCACCACGTGGAAATCTACAACATGGTATTTTTCTCAGTGTTGCTACCCTAAGGTGTTGCTACTCCACACAATGTTGCTACTTCGAGGTGCTACTACTCGAAGAAGTTGTTCTAGTGATGTTGACGATGTCGTTAATGGGATGTCGATATTCTGGGAACCACCACGATAGTAACTGCTAACATGGTAGCTCCAGCTCGTGGTCAAAAAAATTTAGTCAAACACATGACAGATAATAAGAGGTAATTTTTCATTTCAATTTGTGAGCGGATGAGAACAAATCTCCAAAACCTGAGACATGGTTTTTTCTCAGAACAAACCCAGTTGAGTTCCTTTGCGAGCCATTTTTCAAATTAAGTCACGATTTGGGAGCTATGACCGATTATCTAAAGATGAAATTTTCATATTTGTTGTTACGGACGGTTTTAAAAATTGGCAAATTTGTTTAAACAAACTCCAAGTCTGGAGTTCAGTTCCTCATCCTCATCGAGGATTTTATGTATAAATCTACAATCAATCTAATGTATGGGGGGGGGATTAGTAATTTAGTAATTAGTAGGAAGGGATCAATAATCAATCAATAGTTTTGTACTTGAAATTCTTAAGTTTGATTAATATAAGATTGGCAAGCTACGTGGTTGCATTCATGAGAATTTGAGTTGAGTATGTGATCTCCGAGTTTTTCCAACACTCGGTTAGAAAGGAAGGCCCCCCTTCTCTGACATGGTTGTTGCAAATGTATTAGTAAGTAGATTTATTAGCTTGTTGATTATTGTTTATGTGTTGGTTTCATAATTATAATTCAAGATTGTTGCTACACTTACAATAGTTTTTGAATGCTTTAATACAGGTCGGATTGTCGCTACTCAATCATAGTTTATACAGCGTTGTAACTCTTTATTGTGTTTCTCTTATTTTGTTAGTTTGTTGCTACTACTTTGTTGATATTACTTTGCTGCTACTTGGCTACGATTCTTGAAGCTTGAGTATTTCCCTCAATTTCAACAAGTGTGGGTTTGTTTTACTTCTATAGTATGGATTGACTTCCTTTATGCAAGAGCAGATTAATTTGATTTTTGTAAGAATGATTAGTTTAAAAGTGTGATATGATTTTAGGCAACGTGTGAATTTCTTTTTATACAAGTGTGAATTTAGTTTCAGCAGTGTGTTTAATTTCACAACGGTGTTAGTTGAAACTTATTTCCTGCATATACCTTGCATAATAACTTTGCAATAAAAATACTTACCCTGGGTTGACAATTAATGAATTGGATGTTTTAATCGACAAGTAAATAAACCAACATTTTGGCGTCGTTGTCGAGGAAGTTATCAATGGTGAAAAAGTATGTCTGACATTGGTTTGTAGATGCATTGTTAAAGTAGAGCATGGTAGACGTGTTCTTTATTCTAAGGTGTTAGGGCGGTAAGATGTGGGGAAGAGCTTATGCATCGTTCGAGATACTGTAACGGGCTCGGCCTCATAAGGGTCAAGCCATGTAGGTTGCATGATTGTATTTTAGTTGCTTTCTTTGCATTCTGTTTTATTTCATTTTTAATTTTTGGTGCATAAGTCTTATGATTCCCCTTTGTGGTGTTGTAAGCACCACTGATCCTACTAACAAGTTGACAGGAACATTTGAATAAGGAGCCTTGAGATATGACATGAAGAACCTAACAAAGAGATGGCAGGTACAAAAGATGCAAAAGTTGTTACCTTTGAACTCCCCATTAGAGATCCATGAGGAGAGGTACAAATGCAAAGCATTCCCCCATTCGCCCTACCAAATTTTCATGGTTTGGAAAACGAAGACCTAGATGCATTCTTATTTCAATTTGAAGTACTTTGTAGAGGATATGGTTATTGTACTAATGCTCAAAAGTTGAATGTTTTCCCTCTTACTCTGAAAGGAACAACCCTTTGATGGTTCATGAGCCTTAGTGGCAATTGTATACACACTTGGGAAGACATGAAACATGTGTTCTTGAAAAGGTACCAAGATCATTGCAGGGTCAATGAAGATATCTTCGGAATGACACAAGGAGAAGAAGAAAGTTTGGACGATTACGTGGAACATTTTCAATACAACCTTCAAAGATCCAAACAAAGACAATTGAGGAAAGAGACCTTGAAAACACTCCTACTCAAAGGGATCCAAGATAATTAGAAATCTTAAATCTGATGGGAACATGTGATCTATTTCAGCTACCATATGATAATATTTGTGAGTTATGTAGAAGGTATTCAAGAGGAAACTTCAAGATTGGGAAGAATTCTAGAGAAATTTCTTCTCTATTTTTGAAATATGTTGCAAGAACGAGAGTTATAGGAGTTGAAATCAATGATTTATTTGAAAGTTTTAAAATTGACATTAATATCTCTTTAAATT
Source organism: Picea sitchensis (assembly GCA_010110895.2). Classification (NCBI taxonomy): domain Eukaryota; kingdom Viridiplantae; phylum Streptophyta; class Pinopsida; order Pinales; family Pinaceae; genus Picea; species Picea sitchensis. The sequence continues at coordinate 80,245 of SNQJ01S0045514.1, forward strand.
CACAATTGGGTATATTGCAAGATAAGAAGAAATATGAGGAATTTGAAGAATCATTTTGCTCTCGGTGTCAAGAGAAACATATCGCAAGGGATAGTCCTTTGGATAGTCTCAGAATTTGTGGCATATGTGACTTAAATCATTCCACGGATAGTTTCCCCTCCTTACCCAGGATGAAAGAAACATATCAAGGAGATCTAGGAGTTGGATCAAGCTCATTACAACAACCATGGAAACCGTGGCCTACATGTATGGTTCAAGACTCTATCCCTCCATTCCCTTATTCTCATAATCAATCATGGAATACTCCTATACCACAACAACCATGGGAGCTTCATTATCACCCCTACCTACCTTGTCCACAAAGTTGGAATGGCCCATCTTATGATCCCACAACTACTTTCTCTCATATTGCAGCACCAACCAATCCTTCATACTCTCCACCAAATCTTCAACAATATCCTACTTGCACATCAAGATCAACTACACAAATCAATCAGCTACACCTGCTACATTTACCTTCTCATCTAACCCCTCCATGCCCTACACAAATCCATGT
>SNQJ01S0045515.1:16967-37825 GCA_010110895.2 Picea sitchensis
TGGAAACGTTGTAATCTTGCCAATCTTGAAATCCTGAAAACCGTTAAGTCTGCTGAATTTTGAATGGGACCTAAAATTCTACTTTCTCCATATAAAGTCTAATGAGGTTGGAACCACTCTCAAACATCCTGAAACAATTAATGTTAATGTTAAAAATTTAAGTAAAAGGTCACTTTTACTTTAAGAATTTAACATTACCATTAGGGAACGCCTTGGGAGCGGGGGGTGGACGCTCCCTGCAACTATGCTCCCATAGTTGATGAATATCATTCATTACATGATGCAAGTAACCCTAACTGGAAGTTTGGGGGCCCCACGGCCCCTTTTTTTGCCTAACTTCCCTTTGAAAGCCACGGAAACCTGGCTGTACGGGTGCGGTATGGCCCCGAAACGCGGCTGGCCGTACCGTACGGCGTTTCACTTTCGAGAAACGCCGTACGGTACGGCCAGCAGCGTTTCGGCGTACCGTACGGTTTTCGGCTCCGAAACAGAGGGGGGGGGGCGTTTCCTGCAACTTAGGTAAGGAAGGATTTTGTTGGTGAATTTTTCTGTCTCCCAATACACATCTTCCTCTAGAAGGTTCTGCCATTTAATGAGGTACTCTTTAATGGTTCTAGAGTGAAGTTTCTTCTCCCTGGTGGCACTATTTGAGCTGATTGATGATGCTGCTCCATCTGACTAGTAGTAGTTGACTGCTTTGTGACCTATGACATGATATCGCTTCAAAACAAGGGAAGAATGTTGTGATTAAGCAAAAATTCCTTTAGATGTGAAATAACTAGTACCATAGCTTCATAAAATTTTGCAGGGTCTCCTCATATCTAAAGCACATTGTCATCTACTAAAGCACATGCACAAGGTATATCCTCGACATGTATGTATACTCAAGCCATGGCACCTGACTTTTCCTAAATAGCCTTTATTGTTGAGCCGTCTCTTCTGATTATACTTGAATCCTGTGATTCTCCCACTAGTAGCATTCAAGTTATTATTAATGGTTTATCCCAACGAAGTTGAGATGGACTATCCCCTTCAGGTACTTGATCTGAACCTTGAGAGTGGTGATCTAATATAGCTTGAGGGTTAATGATTAGCTAATGAACTTTAAGGATCCCATCGCTTGTCGGGGAAATTGGTGCATCCGGTTCTCCCTTGGTCGACACCATGACCACACATTCAGAGAAATTGCACACTAAGAATCCTCCATCTAGAATTTGGATGCAAGATCTGTCTCATCACAAGTTTCTCGACAGCCTCTCCCCTGCAATCCATTATGCCACCACCCTTGTGAGTAGGAACATCCGAACAAGCAATTGAAACACATTTTGTCTAGACCATCCAGGCCACTTAGTTTTATCAATAACATTGGTTCCATCATTTGTTGTCACTTCATCTCTGCCTCTTTTTTTAGAGAGATTAACACACCTAGATACTATTTGTGTCTGTTTGCATTTGCTGAGGTTTTCCCATATCCTTTTGTTCTTTCACTTGACTACATTCTTGAGGTTCTGCTATGTCTTGTTGTTCTTCTTTTTCCCTAGATTTTTGAAATTCAGGGATCTTGTTCATGAGCAAAGATATTTCCTAATTTTTTGTTTCGTATTTGCTTCACCTATTGTTTGTGACAATCCAAATATGCATGTTTCTTCTTTCTTGCAACCTCCCTGGCCTCAGCACTATCTTTGACAACAGAGCATCCAATAGCCATAGAAAGAGTGCCTTGATCTAAATGAGAGGATGATGAATAAGAAATACCACCAGATTCCCTCTCACAGCATTATTTCCTGTTATTTGATCTGTGTTGTCTTGTGCTGTGATTAACATTGTTCTTTGGCATTTCATCAAGACCGTTATCCTTTATTTCCCACCAAGACTCGGCATTTTCAGACTTGGTTTTTCCATTGGTTCTACAGTCTGGATTGGATTTGAAATCTAAGTGAGAAATTTAATCGTTTGCTTTGGTCTCTTTAAATTTACCTTTTTTGTTGGAAATGCAGTCATCTTGATATTTCTCAATCCCCTCGTGATTATCTTTTTCATGGGCAGGTTTCAATTCAACGTGTTCCTTATTTTTGTCATTTTTTCGTATTTTTTAAATGCTTTATTTATTGACTCATGGAAGATGTATCCATGGTATATTCCCATGGTGGTGGTACCATTGACAATTGGGGGTAGTTTGTCTCTTGAAAATTTTACCGGGTTGTGTCCAAGTAAATAAATGAATTTACTAGGTCTAGTTAAAAAAAAATTACCAGGTTTGGTAAAAAAATTTACTAGGTCTACCAATGAAGCTTAAAAGCGCATGATCTTTTACTCAATTATATGAAAAGAATATATATATATATATATATATGGAGAAGATGAATGAATAATTGATAATGTGGAGGCCCCATATAAATATATTTTTAAACTGATGCCTTCTTCAGAAGTCATGTCTGTTAATTAACATATGATCTTTCATAAATTCATTATTATTATTATTTATTGTACTTTTATGTTTATTTTATTTCTTATTTATTATTATTTGGCTTTAGACTTTATGTATGTAACAGGTGTGTTTGAATTTTCAAATTTTGTAGTCATGGTAACCATGATCTTTCTACACCGTACTCGAATTATTTTAGAAGCGATGTCTATCTTTTTAGCAGTATTTGCAATATCCATAATTACTTTCGTACACTACTTATAAGACATCTGTTTGCTTGTTTTTTCTCATTGCAGATGTTCAATGATTTAAAAGCACAAATTTTGGCTTCACAGGTGTGTTATGAAGACTTCAATTGTTTAAAATATGTCGTTTGGATCATTTCCTCAAAATTTTCTTGTGGTTTAAGCTAAAAGTTTGCAAATCTGTTCTTTACTGGTACTTTTGTTGACATTATCTTGAAAATCCTTCTTAAAATGATAACTTCAGGCTGTCTTTTTGGCAAATATTCTCTTAGCTGACAACTCTGTTTTTACTCTCCACCTTTTCAGTCACCCGATCAACAACCACGGCTTGCACAGTGTTTTGACAAGTTGATGGCTGATGTAACCCGGAGTTTGGAAGCCAGGAATCGGGATAAATTCACCCAAAATTTAACAATATTCAGGCATGAATTTCGTGTCAAATAGATTGTAAAATTCTCTGTATGTTAGGAAAATTTTGACGGAACATAGCACATATGTAATTAGGTGCATTGAATTCTCCATCAAGGCAATCAACGCACGTCACACCTGTTGGGCGGTGGGAATCCTGTATGTCTATTAGTGGAAATATTCATGATTTTTTCCAAGTCTCTCACAGCACATGCATGTACATGTTCTCAATGCATGTGCTATTTTATGGTGCGCATGTATGCCTAATTAGGCAACAAATGAGAACAAGAGAAATGTCTGAGAGCATTATTTGTATTCCATTCCCTGTGAGCTGGTATTCATTTGTATCAAGGGCTTCTTCAAATATAACACAAATTGCTTATTCTTATACATGTGTCGCTGAATGCAAATGTTAATGGCGTTCTTTATCAAGCTTTGCTTGACTGTTGGTATAAAAGTAATTGAATTCTCAACTATGTTTGGGATTTGAAATTGAACATATCCCCAAGCTTCAACCTTTTTGTATTAGCTGTCGTAATGTTTCCTTCTATAGTTTGTTCCGAGGATGGAACTTTCTATATTTGTACTGTTTTCAAAACATATTGGTGTTTTTAATCTGATGCCCATGCAAATAAAAGTCAAAACTATCTTGTAAGAGGCTTCTCAGCATTTTTGTTCCACATGAGTATTGAGCATTCAAAGCAATTTGAGAATTGCAGTGTATATGAATGCCATCCAATTTGTATCTAAAATGAAAGAAATTAAATATTCTCTTTTTGGAGGTATTTATAGGATTGTATTGTTCTAGCAAGCTAGACTAGCGCAGTTTTAGTATGATGCAAATAATGGAAAATACATATTATGTTCTTTTATTGAACATAACTATCAATGTGATTAATACCATCGCAGAACAAGCTTTATCTGTAGGATGACATTACAACGTTATGGATGACTGTACAATGCATTTTATTAAAGTTGCAGAGGGATTATATGTATCATAACATCTTTTGCACATTTGATAAGCATCTTCCCCTTGAAGATGATGCTCAAAGAATTTTCATAAATATATAATGAAGCCTTGTAAGAAGGCATGGCATCCTTGATAAAGTTTATATCAATTTGGACAATGTAAGTGTGGAAAAATGTGCCTTTGTAATTGATATCAATTCAACGATGGTCACCGAAGAACGAGCGAACTGATTTAGTTTGCATTTGTCCTTACATTTAAACATTTGATAGCATCTATATTTGAGAATATATGACTTAACCAAGCTGTATGTCTTATATAGATATATTTTAGAACCTTATCTAAATTGGGTTTATATAGATATATTTTAGACCCTTATCTAAATTGGGTTGTGAAAGAACGTACAAAGTTCAAAATTGTACCGGCTGAGCACATTTTTTATTCTTCACTACTTTTTAAGATTTGTACAATGAAGGTTTTCCCAGGTTTAATGCTTTATAATGTTTATAGAAAATATTGCTTTGTAAAATAGCAATTACTAACTACGCGTAATTGATATGATAATTGATTGGACGTGCTCTTATGCAAAATTTACAGTAGGATTATATGGTGCAAATATTTTATATTAAATAACATGACCTTAAATGGTAAGTGAAGATTCACTTCAAAACTTTTTATCAATTTTGTTGTAAATTCAATTTCTAAACAGCTTTTAAGTGAGTTTAATGGTAATGCATTTTTAGACCTCAAATAAAGATGTCTTGTAACTTGAGGTTGTTCATTTAGGAGCAAGATTGTGTTAAATAAGTTGAAGTGAGGCCATATCTGTAATAGTGTTGTATTCAAATTGAAATTTGTGTTTACAAAATCATGTTAATTGTTTTGAGTGAATTAAGAAAAAAGTGTAAATCAATTATTTTATAAATATTTGGGGTAACATCTAGGATTTGTTTTACACAAGCAATTATTATTGTGTTTGTTATTTTACTTTACACAAGGATATTTGTTAATAGAGTCTATTCTTCCTCTCTAAAGAGACAACTCCCTAATTGTGTTCCAAGATTACACCAAATCAGTGTCAATGTGGTGATCTCAGCACATTGTTGCAATGTTCCAAATATCATTATTGGTGATTCATTGAGAAGGGTATGTTATTGTAAGAATCTATAAATATTGGTTAGCTTTAAAGAAAACGAAAAAAAAGAATTTATATGTAAAATAACATGAAATAATTACATTAACACAAATGTTAAAGGAAGAAAAGTCCAAGGGGCTAGTTTTGTGTTAATAGGCTGAATCTCATTGGGTAAGCACTAGGGCATAAATATTACCAAGAGTGCCATCCATGAATTGGAGAAGCATCCATTGGGTTTCCTTGCAAGGTTTTTCTTCGAGGATGTGTGTGTGTCAAATGATACATCGTACTTTAACTCTATTGTTATTAAGTCCAGACTTGAGATTGTATAGACAATACAAAATTACATCAAATGTGTCTCATTATCCATCTATATTCTACTATAAATTATCTCTATCCCTTTTAGAGGGAAGGTAATTGGTTTTGTCCTATTAGTGGAAGAATTTGTGCCCAAAATTAAATGTTTGTGGTGTGCATAGACATTGAAGTTGGGACATTACTCTCCTTAGTCCCATCCTTTTTAATCATTGTTTTGGTACACACTCTCATGGTAGCTACTAATATCCATTCTCAACATCTATCCATCCAAGAGACTCCTCTATGATAAGCCCCTTGGCATCCACCACCCAATCAATGATGGGATCAATGCAATCCAAACAGTCAACATCCACATCAACTAGTTTCTTTGTGCCTTGACCCACAATAAAATATTGTAGTATAGAAAGACCATATCATTTAAACGTTGATATTCTATCTTGTTACACTTTTAAGTGTGTTTTTCCAAATACACTCTAATGTGTTTGAAATTCATATTGCTAGAAGACTTATTGCACTCCCAAATGGCAAGTTTTTGCAGAGTTGGCATTTTTCATCATAACTTTTCCTCCAAACATATACAACAAATAAGGGAAAAAAAGTATTACATTGTATTTCCATCCAATACCAATTGGAAAAAATGAAGACAATATGCAATGAAAGTTGTTATTAAAAATTAAATTGCTCATATAGAATTGTCCTTTTCTTGCTTGGATTGCCATTATGTTTTGGGCCAAGGACGTGTAGGATTTCCTTCCCCCTTGATTGGTTTTTTGACCTCTCTCTCCAATGTATCCCAAACCCCCTGCCACATTTCCTGGAAATTCAAGAGTGCCTTTGCTCATAGGTCTGAGATTATATTTTGATGGATCCAAAGGATTTCAATATCGAATTGTCTCCTAGGCATCTGTGATTGGATTTGCATAGGACCCTACATGGGATTTTTCATATTCCAAGGGCCCTTCATTCCCAAGAATGAGTACGAGGGGAGGGGGTTAAGGTTTTTTATTCCAAAAGACTGCAAAGAAAATCATTCAAAGATTCCAGACCTTTGGTTTCTACATCAATTCCCCAAGTACCAAAAACTAAATTTTCAGAGGATTTTCATTTATTCAGAGAATGAGACTCTATTGTCTTTCCCGATTGAGGAATGCACTCCTTATTGTTGTTATTCTCATCCAGGATTGGTTCCTTGTGCTAGACTGATACTAAGGATTGATGTTCTACATCCAAAGTTACATCATAAGACAACCGCCAATTGCCTTATCCCTCAATTCCTCCTTCCTTCTTGGGATTTGGATTGTTCCTTGCCGATCCTCCTGCATACCTCTAGAGTGCTTCTTTGGTGCCCATATATTCCTATGACTTGGATAGTTACATTTTGATGATGGGTGCTCATAACTATGACATCACCCACACCTAAAGGTTACACTTTCATAATCTAGGGTTAGATGAAACAATCTCCACTAGTCCTGTACTAATCTCTAGGCCCACAAGATTCTGAGTCGTTCCATAATATCCTAAATCTCAAAAGGTTAAATCTACTTCATAGTATACGTTGAGGGCGTTCACTATTTCCTCAAACACTTGTTTTGACCACAAGATCAAAGGAATCCCTAGAATTCTGACTTGGATAACACATATTTTATTCTAGTTGTGCTATTGTAAGGGAGTTCAAATTCAATGCATTATTCAACTGGAGGATTAATGGCATCCATGCCATCATGTGGGTGTATTAAACCCCCCATGTCTTCCCCTATCCAGAGGGTTAAAGATTGGATCTGCAATATCTATTCCAACAGCCTTTTGTAGATAGAGTACATAATTTGCATTGAAGAACCTTGGAAAAAACATCAATGGGTCTTGTTACACCTCAAATTCACGTCAATGTACCCTACATTTTCTCGTCCGATGTGGACCATCATATGAGCAGATTGTTGATGATTGCAGCTATGTGAGACATTCTCCAGGACACAAACCTGAGAGAGAACCCCTGAGAGGGGTGTGTGGTTCCTATCTTAGACAAAGTTGGAACATAGAGATGGCCTCCTCTTTATAGAGAGTTGAGAGAGAAAGGAGATCTGCAGAGTTGGACGTGCCTGTGGCTGAGCACAAGGTGAATGTGTGAAATCCCAAAGTGTTGGGTGCATCGTCATGAGACAGAAATGAAGATGTATTAGCCTCCTCTGAGTAGAGAGTTGATGAGAAACTCCAAATGACTCTCTTGTGTAATGCAGTGGGAAAGATCTGTTGAGTGGACGTGTATGTGGACGAGTAGAGGTGAACGTGATCCTAGTGGTTGAGCACTAGTGAAGAAGTGGTTCTTTTGTGGAATGCAGTGAGCCAGGGATATGGAAATCCTTATGGGTGTGCCCCTAGTGGATGAGCACTAGTGGGTGCATAAGATCCCTTGCTATATTGTTCAAGAGTCAAATCTGCCTATAACCCTAATTGTAATGTAAAGGGTACAGGTCGGCCCCACCTTAATGTAAAAGATAATTAATCTGGTTAATATTAATTATATTATGAGATAGAGAGGTCGACCCTATTGTGCCAATAGACACTTTTGTTGACAGGTCAAGTCTAATATAAGTAAAGGTAAATTCCCCATTAAGGAATCATATCTTTTGTGTGTTTGGAAATTTCAGCAAGTACACCCTCTTGGGAAAAGTGTGCACCTCTCTTGGGCACTAGTCTTCTAGGGTTTGCAAGCACCCTCTTGTGTGCTAGGTTTTCTTGGTGGTGAAGGTCTTTCTCTTGAAGAATATAGCAAAGGATTTGTCTGGGTTTTCTTCCCTTGTTGAGAAGGGTTTCCCAGGATACTTCTTGTGTTCTTCTGCATGGTGTTTATTCTTGTGATCTTGGTTGCTACAACATTATTGGTTATGGTTAAGTTAAATGATAAAAATGGAATGAACTTCATGCTTAACCTTGCTTATTGAAAAATCAACATGGTTTCAGAGCATAGGTCTTGAAGAACCCATTGCACAAGCTACAAGTTTTTACCAGTCTTCCCTCCTCTTTTGCAGAACCGTACGACCCTCTTCTTTTGGGTATTTCAGCCCCTAAAACTTGGACGTTGAGGCAAATTTTGGCATAGGAGAGTATAGCCTTCTCCAGCGCACCTCCAGAGACTCTCAGAGTGAAATTCTGAGCATTTTGAAAATTTGGCCCTAGGGTTTCCCAATTTTCTGAAGATTTCTATTTTTAGGGTTTTTGCAGCGCTTTGAAAAGGCCTTCAAGATTACCTGTGTTATTCTAACTTTCAAGGATTATTGTTGGCAGTCATAAGCCCAACAAAACCTAAGGTTGCTAGCCTAGACTACCTATTAGGTTTTCTAGCCCAGTTAACAAGGGTTTGTGAAGAACCTAAAAATATGATGAACAAAACTATGATGGAAGATAAGCTTGATGGATCAAGCAACTTCAAGTTCCTGGAAGACAAGACTTCAGAAGAAAACTTATCGTGGGTGATACAAAAAGGTTTACGAGAGAAAACTATTGATGAATGGAAAGAAGATAACGACAAGACAAGGAAGCCAATCATCTACACAAACTCTTACATTGAAGGGTCGGCTTCAAAGTAACAAGATGACAAAAGGTGACATCGTGACTACCTTCATGAAATATCTCAGAGGACAGAGATCAACCGAGTGCATTGGAGAAATCATATCAGCACCCTCAGGTATGCACTTATATATATATATATATATATATATTATTTGTATCATTGTTATGAGGGTAATTACATGAGCAAGAAACCTTTTGTTGAAGTCATGGTTCTAAAGGGATCTCAATGCATTCAAAGGAATAACACATTGGAATAAAAAACTTCAGGTTTGATTGTTGTAATTGTCATTCCTCTAACCTATATTTCTAAAGTTTTCTACATTACATGTAGGTGTTGTAGTTGTGATAACAATCCTTAAATTATTTTCATTCTAGAGATGTACTCATTATTCTCCTTTAGGAGATATTCTTGTGTTGGTTCCTTTTTTTTTCTTGTTCACGACAGGTTAACAACTAAGGAAGATGTTTATCCTTCAAAGGGAGTCAAAACTATTTGAGAAAAAGGAAGAATAGAACCATCATTGAGGAAACCAATGCAATAATACATGATCAGAATCCTTCTATGATTCTATGGGAAGAAGCATGCATGACACAGTATATGTTTAGAACAAGAGTCTTCACCAGACTTTGAAAAACATAACTCCCGAAGAAGCCTTCACCAGAGTGAAGCCTCAGATGAACACTTCAGGATATTTGGGTGCCCAATGTATTTTCATGTACCCAAAGAGAAGAAGTCCAAGATAGACCATTCAGGGAGAAAGGATACACTTATGGGATAATAGTGAATCTTCGAAGACATTTCAAATCGACATTCCTGGTCAGAGACAGATTGAGACAAGCAGAGATGTTGTCCTTAAAGAAGAGATAGCCCTTCAAAGATCCAGAGAATCTCAGATGGATATTGATAGTGAGATAATACCTTCTCCCCCTTCAGCAGTTCAGAGGGAGACAAACATTATTCCATCTAATCCAGTTGCTCCAGTTGATATGTCCAGAGATATTGCAATAAGGGCATAAAAGGGCATGCTTAGGGTCAACAAAACTCTACTAGAAGGCAGAGAAACATACAAGTCCCTCAAGGGACACCTTGAGAAAGCAAAAGAGTTTTTCAAAGATATCCTTCAATCATGAGCCACTTCATTGAAGAAACAACAAGAGAAACATGTATGGCAAGATGCCATAATAGAATAATATCAGTGTATCTTAAAGAATGATGTATAAGATATTATTCAGAGACCAGAAGGGAAGTCTGTGGTAACTTCCAAGTGGATCTATAAGAGCAAGCATGCAGCTGATGGAAGTTTCAAGAAATACAAAGCCAGATCTATAGCAAAAGGATTCTCACAAACAGAGGGAGTTGTCTATGATGAGACACTTGATCCAGTAAGCCTGATACACTTCCATCCGTACTACCATCCATGAGTTGGAAACTATATCAGATGAATGGATTCTTGATGAGTTTGGGTTTCATCAAGAGTGTTGTTGATCCAAACCTATATTATTACAGTGTTGGTGACGAGAGCCTGATTTTATGACTTATTCAGAAAGCCTTGTTGTTGAAAACAAGTAAGCCTTGACTTTTGATTTCAAGATGTAGGATTTGAGTATGATGCTCTATGACAGAGAACCAATGAGATTTTCCTGAGTCAAGGAAAATATACAATGGGAATATTAAAGAAGTTCAGTATGACAGAATACAAAAACACTGTGATATATTTGAAGAAAATGAATGATGATCAAACGAGATTGATCCACAGCTAATTGGATCATTGATGTATCTGGTTAACACCAAACCTGATTCATGCTATGCAGTGAATATTCTTAGCCAATCCATGAGCCAGTCGAGACAGACTCACTAGAGAACAGTAAAGCATGTATTGAGATATACACGAGGCACAGTTTGATATGGTCTGAGATATGCCTCCAAGTGTGAAATTGAGTTTGCAGGGATATGCCTATACAGATTGAGAAGAGAGTACAATGGACCGGAAGAGCACATCCAGTTTTTTTCTTACCGTGAAGTTTTCCATGGTTTCTTGATGCAGCAGGAAACAAAACTTTGTGGCCTTAAGTACCACAGAAGCATAGTATATAGCATCAAGTGTGCGAAGCAATGTGGCTTCACAAGCTTCTGACATATTTACTTGATCATGAGATGGATTCTATGATGATAACAAGAGTCGTGTGTAAAGCTCTTTGAGAACCCAGTGTTCTTGATGGATCGATTGAAACACGTTGAGATAAAATATTATTATATCAGAGATATGATGCAGAGGAAAATAGTACACATGCAGTACCTTCCTACACATGAGAAGATTGCAAACATCTTCACCAAATTAGCATGGTGAAGAATACCTCCTTAGTTGAGAGGGAGTGTTGATGACTACAACCAAGACATTGTTCAAAGTACATCTTTGTGAGACTTGGCATGATGAAGAATGCCTCCCTAGCTCAGAGGGAGTGTTAATGATTGCAGCTATGTGAGACATTCTCCAGGACACAATCCTGAGAGAGAGCCCCTGAGAGGGTTGTGTGGTTCCTATCTGAGATAGAGTTGGAACATAGATATGGCCTCCTCCTTACAGATAGTTGAGAAGAACTCCGGATGATTTTCCTGTGTAATGCAATGAGAAAGGAAATCTGCAGAGTTGGACGTGCCTCTGGCTAAGCACAAAGTGAACATGTGAAATCCCAAAGTGTTTGGTGCATCATCATGAGACAGAAATGAAGATGATGTATTAGCCTCCTCTTAGCAAAGAGTTGATGATAAAATCCAGATGACTCTCCTGTGTAATGCAGTGGGAAAGAAGATATGTTGAGTGGACGTATCTGTGGACGAGCACAGGTAAACGTGATCCTAGTGGTTGAGCACTAGTGAAGAAGTGGTTCTTTTGTGTAATACAGTGAGCCAAAGATATGGACATCCCTATGGATGTGTCCCCAATGAATGAGCATTATGTTGACGATAAAAATTGCAACGAGGAATTTCTCCCACAAAGTATTGCTAAAAACTATTATTTAAACTATGCTAATAAGATATAATACTAGTTGGTGGGAACCCCTTGTAGACTGGAGGCTCGGAGATAGTCATATCACGTTTTTTATGTTGTTGTTTTGATACTGCTTATAGGGTCTTATATGGTTGATGATGCAGTCTTGGCTTTGTTTTTTTGGCAAAATGACAAGTGGATGATGCATTTTATGGATGTTTTGTTATTCTAAGCTTAATTTTATGTTATGATTGGAATATATATTACAGTTGTTACATTTGATTATATCACCATGATTATTACCTGGCCACACCTACACAAGACACATATTAGTAACAACATAAAACAAAAGAAATGGAAAGAGACTTAGGAAAAAATCCAAAGAAATGGACTATACTATGCTATGTTAAGAAGTTATGTGCAAATGAAATGAAAAGAAGTTAGTATTAATCCTAACTACAAATGGTTAGTGGCTATGCAATTGCATTTGAGTTATATTGGGCTCATTTGATATATGGTATGGTATGGTTGTGGCAATGGTTAATATGAATTTTGGGTGCTCATTTGGCAAAACAATGAGATTACATGAAGATTTCAATGATTTGGAATTAATGGCATGGTTAATGTATTGGTGGTCGATGGTTGTCGTGTACCTCAAAATTGAATGTAGAAGAGGAAGATGGGCGGATTCTTCTCCCATTGGAGTGCGTCACCCTAGCATGGTTATTGTTGCATTTGGTTTTGCTAGTGGTTAAGCTCCAAGATCCAACCCTGGAAGGAATTCTTTCGGCCGACTCGCCCTTTTAAAATTTGTGGATTCTGGTGTAGGGTTATTTTTCACCCATCCATGAATTTCCCTATGTGTATTAACGAATGATGGCTCAATGATGCATTGGTTTTGTTTTTCTTAGAGTTAATGGCTATGTAAATGTGTGGTTTTTTCTCTCTAGAATGATTGTGTGATTATTTGTTTTGCAAATTAAAATATTGGTTGGGTGAATTATGCATTCGTTGGTTGTTCTGTGTGGTGAAAACTGTGGTGGTTGTTTGTTGTTTTAAGTGGTTATGGGTATTTTTTGCGGGGTTTTGTTTTGTTTAGCCTTGTTGGACGCTTCCTTATAGATATGGGTAACCATGTCCGGTTGTATTCATACTGCTATGGGTTGTTATTGTGTTTGTTGAACTGCCTTTTGGTTGTTGTGTATTTTCCAGATCCATGGTCGTGGCTTATTCACCTAGTCATGGTTTATTCACTTGGTCGTGGGTTTATTCTTTTGGTATTGGCATCAACGTATCTCATAAGTTAGTTATAGGGTAGCCATTATGCCAATATGTATACTTTGGTGGTTTGGTGATATAAGTTATGCCTCGGGCCATCATTCCCACGACATTGTTATCCATTCATTCCCACGACATTGTTATCCATTGATTCGGTCTTTGAATTGCACAAGGGTTATGCCTCTGTGTTTTCTGGGTACTTGTTATTGTCCAGTGGGAATTTGTTGCTCCTCTGCATCATCGTCATACCCTACCCGGCGTTGAACCGTCGCACCATTACATAGATCGATAGTTATAAGAAGCCGTGTGGTTCCATCGTGCTTGTACTGAAGGGTATCTACCTATTTTTTATATGTTCAACCTCCAGTCTCTCTGTGCTTTGATGACCAAGCGAACTCTTGATTACTTCTTACAGAGCCCAATTTTGATAATCCCCAACTGTTCACACTCTCGTCGGGCATATTATTGACTGTCATATATTGGTTGAATGGTTATGACAGTTGCTTTGAGTACTATATTGAACTCGTTTGATTGATTTGGTTGGAAAGTTGTGATCTGGGATGATAAATGATATACAGTCAAAGGGCTGCCTCTTTTTCGTTATGACAATTGCGTCGAAAACCTAACTCGTTTTTATTTGATTAAATTGGTTGATTGGGAGTCAGTGGTAATGTGCAGTCAATGGTTGTCTCTTCTCGGTATGCTTTCGATTGTTATGTTCCTATAGCTTGGTGTCAATTGCGAATTGGTGATTGTTGTGTATTTCACTAGTCCTGATCGGGATCATGGCAAATTCTGGAAATTGATGATTGTGATTTCATTGTTTATTGTGTATGGATTATGGAGGTATCATGCATGTTTGATTTAAACTATACCACCAGTGATGAAACTTGGGTTTTGTATTATGGTTTCATTGCAACGTTTTATTAGTTGATATAATGAAAAGCATGAAATTAGGCAAGTTTTAAAAGGTCTGTTCAATATGGAAAAAATACTTGTGTATATGTTTTTGGGCAATGGTAAATTATGGACAGTGGTTGATATTTCGTAGTGATATATGGACAAAGATGAATCAATGTGGCTGTGTTTATTTTGATTTTTTTTTAAATGAAAGGAAAGGAAATAAAAGGAAGCAAGTATTCTCTTAACAGGACTGTTGAAAAGCATAGGGATTCTAAATTTATAGATTGTGTTAATTGAAAATTTTGGAAGAAATTGAATGTGGGATAGTGAACAATTTTGACACGGTAATTGTTTAATTGGTATTGGTATCTTTTGTATTGAATACAGAGTTATTTTTATGGATTACTTGATTTGTTTTAAGGACAGTATTCATTTTTTCCCTACCATTCTCTCACTTTTTCGCATATTACAAGTCCCCTCGCCTTCCCATATTCACTATCCACTCCTCCTTAAAATTAAGTTATAGTTAAGATAAATTTCGTATTATGACAATTAAAGGATGGCACGAGAATTAATTACAAGTGATTTATTCTTTTGATTTACAATACAGTTGATTGTTTGATGATTTGTTGAGCAGTAATCATGATCTATTCCCCTTCATTTTAACACTTTTCGCTCAATACAATTCCTCACATATCTCAGAACCCTTATTCACCCCCTACTCATTAACAAGTATTAAACGATTGTATGGATTGGATTGCATGAGTCCGATGCGTTGTTGAGTCAAACTTTGTTTCATATTTAAAAGAGATGTCATGTATGGTTGTTGAAGAAACTATTTGCCAATCAATAATGCATACAGGAATGAGATTTTTCAGCAGAGGTAGCCATGGTCGGGGTAACAGAGGAAGAGGAAATTGGAACAAGGGCCCTAGAAGGCCAAGGTTCTCTATACATTTTGATCCAAACTCTCAAGAGTTGAACCAACTATTTCAAGCTGGATTTTTTAACTGGATTGGGCAAGGAGTGGTCCAACCTAGGCCAGAAAGGCTTCCCTTCCAAGCCCCACATGTCCTTGGTATCCCAGTGCCCCCTCATGTCTCGTTACAATGTGAAGTCCTTGAAAACAATGGATGGCAAGAGATTGTCCACCCGACAATCTCCCAACATTGTGGTTGGCCTAACTTGTCTCTATCTGCTCCTCCACCTATTAATAAAATTGTCCAAGTTCCCCATATCCACTCACCAGTACAGTCTTCCCATGCAAACAAAAGGTTAAAAACCGAGGCCCACCATGCTCCTAACAAAGGAAAAGTCGTTGGTGCCCCCTCCTCTCCCTCAAATGACTGCTAAATTCGTGTCCTCTCGCATGCATTTGAGAGATGATTGCTCTCATGTTATTAGTGAGATTAGGCTTAAAGGCTCCACACATCCTAAGCCAAATTTAGAGAGATCAAAGGGTGACAGCAGTAACAAGGGAAAGATTTCCTCCTAGAGTGGCAAATATGGTTTTTAAGTGTTTTTATTTATTCTTTGTTGAGAACAATTGACTTCTAAAATTTTGGACAACACATTAATTTTTGGATATATGGATAATATATTTTTGGAAATAGTTTCAATTATCATTGCTATAAATTTTCAAATTATGAGAGTGATGATGGGAGCCACAAGGAGGGATGTGTTTGAATGATTAACTAGTTGTGTTATGTTTGTTAAAGAACTAAAGGGAGTCACAAGGGGTCCCACCTACTAGTTATTATTTATTAATAACCCTTATTATGATTTATTACTTTTCCCCCTTAACTAAAAAGTTGGTTGAGTTTTAGTTAACTTAACTAAAGAAGTAGTTCAACTACTTCAACTAATTCTAATTGCTTAAAGGCAAAAGAAAAAGGAGGAACAAGAGGATAATAGAAGGAGAAGCACACTAAGGTTTGCTCTTGAGTTTTATTGAGATAATTCAATTTTCATTCATTATTTGATTCATTGAAATCTTATTTATCTTTTATGATAGCAGGTTCTATTGTAGATAGCAAGATTCAGGGTTGAATTATATCATTCAGACACTTGTTTTTCAGAGGTGTTGATCTATCTTTGATAGTCTGTGTAAACTTGTTTGTTATGAATTAAATTTCATGACTGATAAAGGCTATTGTGCAGAGTCGAGTGGGAAGAAATCTGTGGCAAGTTGATCCATCTTTTAAAGTTCAATTTTTTACTTTCTGTCAGAAGTCCTTTTGTATGGTTTTCATCGGGGACATCTAATTTTGACTTTGGTCCAAACTTCCTCAGGGAATTTTGTAAAGAGAATGATTCTTTTGATAAATTGGAATGGAATAAACGGTCGCTTTATGTCTCATCTGTTTTGATTATTGACTTGGTGTTTTTACTTCTATCTCTATATTTATTTCAGCATCTATTATATTCAGAAAATTACATAAATATTGAATTTTTCAGCAAACTTTCATTTATAAAAAACTTCAGCTTAAGCACTCGTAATCAATACTTGTGGATTAGGAAACAATATTTTATGGCTAGAAACATAGGGTGATATTCTTGTCTATCTTGGTTTATCGAAGAAAGATCTAAAAATGCTTGAGTAAGATCATTTCAAATCTTTTCCTCAACATTTACTTGGCGACCATACTGGGGAGATCTTCAATATCTCTCTGGTTGATTTTTTATGCTTGATTATCATCAAATACATTTATTTTTTTTATATTGATTATTTGACTGTTTCATTTCTTAATGATCGTACATGTTGCAAGGCAACCCAATATTGAGCCCGGTCTTCAAGATTAGACCAGCATTGTTTTGAATTTGTCTAACACCATTTTAGACACTGCTAATACTCGGGTTGAGCTTAATCATTCATGGGCAGCAATTGAGTGAGACATAAGTGCCCAAGAACATTTGGAAGCTAGACATAGACAGCCTAGGAATTAGCCATAACATTCTTTTTCCTTCAGCGTTGACCTTCTTTTAATGTCCTTAGACCCTCGTGTTTCTAGGAGAAGAAGAGGCTTATCACCTGAAATTAATCCTATTGCTGAAATAGGAAGAAGGAATGTTGTGTTATCAACCCAACAAAGTTCTCTAAGGATAACCTTGTATGATACATCAAGTTCGTCTTTCTCTCCCTTACCTATCATCCACAAGATGGAATCTAGTGGTGGCTCTGGTGGCACTGGAAGTGCTTCCTCCTCTCAGTCTTCAACTTCATCAGTGATTGGTAGCTTATATAGTCACCATGTCCCTGTCCTATCTACCACAAACCCCACCAAAGTCATTAAAAAGTATGGGCTTTTTCAATTTGAAGAAAATGCTACAACCACACCATGGCATGTTTCCTCTCCTCTTAACCTAACACCTGCTACTCGTCCACTTCCTAAATTCAAAAAACATCTTCTTAAGTTTTTGGGGAATAACACTGTCACTACAAATGAACACCTGATGGCATTTTCTAATGCTTGTCACAACATAGGAGCCAATGACAACGATACTTGCATGCGCTTAGTTATCCTTTCCTTGGAAGGAAAGGTTGTGACCNTTCTTAAGTTTTTGGGGAATAACACTGTCACTACAAATGAACACCTGATGGCATTTTCTAATGCTTGTCACAACATAGGAGCCAATGACAACGATACTTGCATGCGCTTAGTTATCCTTTCCTTGGAAGGAAAGGTTGTGACCGATTTCTTTGACCTTCCTCCTAAGGTTGTGTCTACTTGGGAGGAGTTAGTCTATTGGTTCAAATCCACCTATAGGAAATCTAAGAGCCCAGCTAAGCAGTTACGGGAGTACAATAACATCGCCTATAAGGATGGTGAGACCATCAAGTCCTTCAACTTGCGTTTCACCAAGTTATACAATCAAATCCCTGAACTCATTCGACCTCAGAACCAAGCCGCTTTCATGCATTATTATAATGCATTACCTTCCCCCTACCATCATAGGCTTGAGGAAAACACCATTGACAACCTTGGTCTTCCTCAGGGAGAATCAGTTAAACAGACAAACATGTCTGCCCTCTTACAGCTAGTACAAGACATGAATAATCATATGATAGTGTATGAGCAAAAGGGAAATGTCTCCCCTCTCACCCCTGGAGATTCATCCTCTTCTGCGCCCCCCTTTAAAAATCCAAATGAAAATAATTCTCAGCCTAAAGCTATCATGCCTTGAAGTTGATGTAACTTTTGCAAGGAACACCACGAGGAAACCACATGGGAGGTAAAGA
Organism: Picea sitchensis; assembly: GCA_010110895.2. Classification (NCBI taxonomy): domain Eukaryota; kingdom Viridiplantae; phylum Streptophyta; class Pinopsida; order Pinales; family Pinaceae; genus Picea; species Picea sitchensis. The sequence continues at coordinate 35,444 of SNQJ01S0045515.1, forward strand.
AGAGTGTCAGAGATAAGATCTTTGGTAAAATATCGGAAACTACCATCGATGTCCTAGATTTTGCAGAGCCAGAAGATGTCATGATCATCAATACTAGGAACAAATCCTATGCTCCCAAAGGTAAATATGATCTTCCCCGCAATTCTTCTATCTCGAGCTCATCCTCACCAGTTGCTACTATTCAGGTTCCTAAGGTTCCTAACAGTCTGTTATGAACATAAATATACATATAAAATAGATATTCATAACATAATAATTAATTAATAAATAACAACTATTAATAATGAAAGGACATGTCTCAAAGGACATGACTATTGGTTAAGGGCACCCCTACGTGGATATATAAACAATACATCATTCTCAATTGTATCTCATCTATTCATATTTTATACATTATTCCTACATGGATTATTATGTTATATTCCAAGTATTTTGGATAATTATTGTGTGAGCGAACTTTATTTGTCCCATTTGGTATCATAGCTTTGTTGTTGATCCAAGCCATTGGTTATTATGGCTTTTGGTCAGCCTTCAATCTCTCAGAATTTTTATGATCTAGTCTTTGACCACCAACCAGACCTTTGGCCATTATAAAAAAAAAAAACAAATTTCTTTGAAAAAATAATATTTCCACTGAAATAAAAACAATTTCATAATCTTTGTGAGAAAAATACTCCGCTGCAAGAAATACTCAAAAATAATTTTAAGAATGTTAGAACTACAAGACCACGAAATTGGAAGCTCCAAAATGAATTTTGTGGAAATACTCTTTTATATATATATATATATATAAAGAAAAAGAAAAAAACCACTGTGAGTTAATCAATTAGCACACATCAAATTTCGTACAGACCGTACAGAATTTATGCATACAATCTGTATGAATGTTAATCATCCGTACGATTTTAATATTGTTGATATACAGAATTTACTACTACCCTATCTACCGTACGATTCATTAAATTTTTTACCGTACAATTTAAATCAATCACATATTTTTTAACAGTCCGTACAGCCATAAAATATGCCTGCCATACTCAGTTTCGAGTTGTACTTCTGTTGCAACATACTGTAATTCTGTACATCGATTTTAAAAGTTTACAAGTGCCATTTGTACGTCGTGTCCGTACGGTCATGGATTAATACTACCAACAACTATTCAAAATAAATCGCCATTTTGAAATTCGTGGTAGTTGAAAATTTATAAACTGATTAAAAAAATAGAATTATATATTTCAGCAAGAACCGCCAACCTATACTGTTGTGAGAATCGCCATTTAGTGAATCAATAAGTGCCTTATTCCAGATCGAGGCATTAATTCTGCAATAGTGCATAAAACGATATGAATCGTTGGTTACCAGCAGTGTATGCAGGATATGTGGAGAGTTGCCACTTCAAAATCGTACCCATTAAGAAAAAGCTGTGACTCATGTACATTTTTAGAAGCCAAGTTATATGATAATCGCAAGTAATTAATAAGTCGCCTAGTTATTACAGTGACCACATTGAAGTTTTATTAAAGAATAGACGTGAAGTTCAAAAAATAAGAATATTTCTCAAGTCATATATTATAAAATGGTACTTTAAATTACTTTTTAAAAGTATAAAAGTTATAAGAAAAAGGTTCAATTAAAAAGTATTCAAGAAAAAAAAAATTTGAAAAAAGAGATTATTTAAAAAAAACCTTAAAAAGGAGATTATTTAAAAGAAGAGTTATTTTAAATATATATATCAAGGGAAAAGTTAAGGTTTTAGTGGAATATTAAAGAATTTGTTCGAAGTGGTTTCATTTGTTTCCCTTGAAGCATAGCGACTATTAAAAACACCGTATCAAATATCTAGTCTTCTAAAGTATTTTTTTAACGAGGATTCACATTGGAAAAATGGAATTAGATTAATAATAGCTTACATTGATTTAAGAAGTATGAAACAAAAGATAAAGTGGGCAGTAAAGTAAAGTCAAGGAAGTCAATATAAAATGGAATTTAAGAAGGTTATTATTTTAGTTTTCCCAAGTTTGTAGTTCGAAATTTGAAGGTATACACATATTCAATTGAAATTTATAAAAAAATAAAAATAAGAAATCAAAATAAAATAAAAAGACATATATCTATTCTAAGAGTTATCACACTAAATTGCTTTGGGTCTTTTTAGTTTGTTTTCAATCATTTTTAAGTTTTATTTTTTAATTTTTTCTTTTAAGGTCTAACCCCTTTAAAATTTATGATCGGTAGGACCCCTTAGATGATTAAAGTTTTTGAGTCTTAGCTTTGTTTTGATCCTCAAATTGATTTTTAATCCCTAAACCATTCCTAGCTCATGTTTTACTTTGGTCCCCTTCATGATTTTCCCCTAAGTCGATACCTCTCATGATCAGGCTG
>SNQJ01S0045515.1:46343-60976 GCA_010110895.2 Picea sitchensis
AACACCTTCAGTAACCACTCACATAAACATATCAAAGATCAACACACCGATGTTTTCACGTGGTAAAACCCCTACGAGGAAACATCCACGGCCACAACCAACGCGACCACTTGGAGCAATTTATTAATGCAAAAGAAAAAGATTATAGAGAGATTTTACAATAGATTTTCTCACAATTGATCATCGAAAAATGACCCTCCATTCTCTTTAAATAGATATCATGGAACAATCGGGTGTTAATCCACTGGTCAATGGCCGTTAAGATCGAGAAGAGTATGAACCGTCAAATCACTCTATGTCAGGAACATATCATGACCGTCGGATTTCCTAACTACAAATGCATACTAATGCATACTAAAGAAACACACTAGAAAACACACTTTTACCTAACGACACAATAGACCAAGTATATCTTAACTAACTCCTAAGTGTCTAAATATCCTAACAGGTTAACATCATTATCAGCATGACCCAGGGTGAGAATTCTATTAATATTATTTTGGTGAATCAATTATTTATTTCAGAGCATAACATAAGTGAAAAGACAAATATTTTTTGCAAGAGACAATATGAAATTAAATACTTGCAAGTAGCAATTGATGATTATGAATATATATCTCAATTCAATGTCACAACTATGTATAGAGAATAAATCGACATCATTATCGGGCTACCCTAGTTTAAAAGTCTAGGTACCTTCATTTTAAACATAGAAAAAAAGTTTGTGACTTTTCCCTATAAAAAGAAGATGATGACTCTTCAAGACATTACTATGAGGTCAAAATCGATAACACCTTCATCAAAATAATTTAAAGATATCTCGAAGGTGATCCTTCCAGATAATCAGAACTCGATACTAAAGATGCAAAAAGAATATGATGAAGTTATTGCTGATAAAAACCAAGAAATATCTCGCTTAAAAAATCATAGTGAAAAAAATCTTACTCAAATTAAGAAGTCAAGGGATACAAAACAACATGTCCATGAGTTGGAGCAAGAGAATCAAGATGTCGGGAAGAAATTAGCAGGAAATGATGAAGAAGCTTCTCGTTTGAAGAACCTTAATCAAAAATTGCTTGAACAAATTAAAAAGATGAAAGTTGAAAAGCCAGAGAATCGAAATATTATAAATAAAGTCGTCAAATCATAAGATGAAGAAGAAATTTCACGCCTAAGGGTTCATAATCAAAATTTACTAACACAAATTAAAAAGTTGAAGCATGATAAGAAGACTTTACAAGAAAAGCTAGATCGCAAAACATCATTAGTCGATAAGGAAACGATGGCATGCCCAATCAACCTTACAACTCAAAAGGAGGCAAATCTAGTTGATGTAAAGAAGTTTTCAAATGTCGAGGTACAAACAAGCCAGAGATATGAAGAAAACTCAATTCCAAAATTTAATCAAGAAAAAGCTACAAGTATATGAAGTAAAGATCAAGTTGTGAGGATGCCTTATTGACATCACAATCACAAAAGTCGAGACTTCAACCAATCAATGTATCAACATAAACAAATAACTGTTATGTCGAAGAATATTACTTCCACTACAAGCGCAAGTCAAAATAGAAGCTATCATGAGAATAGAAATGTATCAAGTTCTTTCCAAGAACCCTATAAAAACCCAAATCCACAGAAGATCAAATTAGGATAGGCAGACTCCTTTACAATTCGACAGTTATGCTCAGTGCTTAGAAGATCCTATCATCCCAGGTCCTCAACGATTACTAATTCAATAATGAAGAAACATGAGACAATATTACAAGCTAGAGAAAGAGATAAGTCTTCCATAAAGTATGCTTTGAGGACAAAGCATTTTTAAGAGGAAGGCAATGTTATGAACATAAATATACATATAAAATAGATATTCATAACATAATAATTAATTAATTAATAATAACTATTAATAATGAAAGGACATGTCTCAAAAGACATGACTATTGGTTAAGGGCACCTCTTCATGGGTATATAAACGAGCCCTCATTCTCAATTGTATTTCATCTTATCTATTCATATTTTATACATTATTCCTACATGGATTATTAAGTTATATTCCAAGTATTTTGGATAATTCTTGTGTGAGTGAACTTTGTTCGTCCCACAGTCAAGGAACTACCTCCCCTCTCCCCTCTTCCAAATACAATATCCTAAATCAGTTGACCAACATCAAAGCAGATGCAACCCTTATGGACATGGTTGTTGTCCCTGAACAACAGAGGCATCTAAAACAATTCATGGAAGGAAAAGCTTATGTTGTATCCAATCTCTCTGAAGAGGTAAATGAAGAGGATCCATTTGTAAATAAATTAGGTGTGCATAACTTTAGATACCCTATAAAGAATCCCCCTTTTTATATTTCTGTAAAGATTATGAATAAGATCTTCCATTGTTGCCTCATTGAAGGCAGTTCAGGCCCAAGTGTAATGTCGAAGATTATTATGGAAGAGCTAGGCTTGTCTTGTACAAATGAAAACACCAGAAGCATGATCTCTTATAATAGTCTACAACAAACGACCATAGGTGAGATTAAATATGTGACCTTAGTTTTGTGTGTAGGCCCTGAAATAAGGACAACCCTTAGTATTTAGGCAATTGATATGCCAATAAGTAATTACTCAATCATATTAGGAAGAGATTGGCAAGCTTTGACAGGTGGATACCTCTCACTCGACGGGACACACTTACTCGTTCCTCGGAATGGTAAAATTATCATAGTCCTTAGAGAGGGAAGGATTTCACCTTACATAGAGAGTGGTCCACATCCTAATGTGAATTATATTGAAGAGGACCTAGGGGTGTATTCCATATTTGTCGATGAGGATAACATTTCCTTGGAACAAATCGACTTAGACGATGGTATGTGGCACATGCACTTTGATGGTTCATGCTCTAATGAAGGTAATGGAGCTGGCATTATCTTGTACTCTCCTATGGGGAAAATCCATAACTTTTATTATAGGTTGGAGTTTGTTTGCACAAATAATGTCACTGAATTTGAATCTTTATTATTAGGCATTGAAAATGCCTATAATCAGGGTTGTGGTCACCTTGCAGTTTTTGGGGATTCTGATCTTGTTGTGAACCTTGTACGTAAGATATACTCTCCTAGCAACAAGTTGATGAAACGATACAACCAAACTGTTTGGGAATTTATCTCGAACCTATTATCTTTCAACATTACTCATGTTAAGAGGGAATTGAACTCAATGGTTGATCAGTTAGTTGTTTTTGCAGCCTCTCCTAATCAGCAACTTCTGCCACACATACCCAATTGTACTTTTCAATATTTATATCGTCCACATATCCCTAACAATATAGAATCATGGCAGGCATTACCTAGCAATGAGAGCATCTGTGCTTTCATTCAAAATGAACCTTATAAGCCCAACGACATTATATCCATAGAAGATAACAATATTCCTAAGGGCTTGACTCCTCTAGAGAGTTTTTTTTCATCGAGTGATGTAGGCAATAAATAGAAACATAAAGAAGAGGAGTCAAAAAGGAAGGTGGGTGAAACCATCTCCTTGAACATTGGGATGCCTGAGTCTCCAAATAATGTTAAAATAGGTGCCCAATGTTCTGATGCTTGGCGAATTTCAAGATGTTTTTGCTTGGCCTTATGAGGATCTTCGTGGTTTTTTTCCTGCTCTTATACAACATTCCATTCCCATCAAGGAAGGCATAAAACTAGTTAGGAAAAAACAAAGACCTATTAACCCTGCACTGGAAGCAACTATTCGAAAGGAGTTGGAAAAACTCTTGAAAGCTGGAATCATATTTCCGGTCAAGTATTCTGAATGGGTTTGAAATTTGGTTCTCGTTCGGAAAACAACTGGTCATATCAGATTATGCGTTGATTTTTGTGCGTTAAATCAGGCTAGTATAAAAGATCACTTTCCTCTCCCTAATATGGAAATGATTTTGCATCAATTTGCAGGGTCACAGATGATGTCCTTACTTGACGGTTTTTCCAGTTACAATCAAATCAAAGTAAAAAGGGAAGATAAATATAAAGCCACCTTTATTACTCGTTGGGGTACCTTTTCTTATGAACGTGTTCCTTTTGGATTATCTAATGCAAGTGCCACTTTTCAAAGGGATATGCAAATAGATTTTGACGATTTGATCGGAAAGATTATTCAGATCTACCTTGATGACTTAACTGTGAACTCTAAAAACCGATCAGATCATTTTGGTCATCTGAAAAGAGTTCTCATGCGATGCAAGAAATTTGGCATCTCTCTAAATCCTTCTAAGTCCATTTTCTGCGTTACCAAGGGCAAGCTCCCTTGACACATTGTCTTTGATTCAGGAATAAGCATTGATCCCAAAAGGATTGTTGCTATCCTTAATCTGCCTGCTCCCACTTCAAAGAAGGAAGTTCAAGATTTTATGGGTGTTATTAACTTCGTCTGTAGGTTTGTTCCCGATTTTGCAGTGATGTTCAAACCAATTGATAATTTGATTAAGCAAGATCATTCTTTTTCTTGGACAAATGATGTCGAAAATGATTTTGTAGGGATCAAGAAAGAAATCAATTCCGCACCGGTTTTGGCGAAGCCGGATTTTGAGAGGAGAAAAGGATGTTTGCCTTGGATAATTTAAAAAGGAGACAACATAGTGTTAAGAAGTATTTCAACAAAAGTGTCAAAAATGTCAAATTTAAAGTCAATGAGAAAGTATTGATGTGGGATTCAGCGCACGCTGATAGGGGAAGACACTCAAAGTTTCAAAAATTATGGCTAGGTCCTTTCAAAATCGTTTTTTTCTGGGTACAAACTCTTACATTCTAAAGGATTTACAAGAGCGATTGTTTTCCTACAGCACTAACGGTTCTCACTTAAAACATTATGTGGAACCAACTTGAAAATTTTTAACGTTGTTTGGATTTTCTATATATTAGTAGTTCAGTTTTGTTTTCATCGCCACTATTGCTTTTCATTTCTGCTTTTACAATAGTTTAATTTATGCTTTCATTTAATAGTTTTCCTTCTTCTTTTTGCAATTCTGTCATTTTATTTTTGTTGTTTTAAATTTTGCAGTTCCTTTTTTGTTATGACTTTTATTGCCTTTCATCTTTTAAGTTCAACTTTGGTCAAGAATAAAGTTTTGGATCAGTTCTTCCATAGTGACACTCCTGCGAGGTATTGTTAGTCAATAACAATCAAGATTACACAGTTGTTACGATGTTCCCCCTGAAAACATAATTGAATTTGTTATATGCCTTCATTGTTGTCTTATAAAGAAATTGGTTACCTCCCACTTCTGCTTTCCATTTCTTCATCCATTTGAGATTCAAAAGAGAAAGTCCATAAAAAATTATCCTTGAAGTAAAGAGCAAATTATGGTTGATTGATTATGCATACAGGGATAAACCCCCTCATACTTAACATTTTTCATGAGTTATTCCCAAATTCCCGATCATTTTCCCATTAAATCCGCTCACTTCCCCATGTTGCATAATCATTCTGGTTACACCTTCTTGATATTTTGTTCCTACTCTATGAAACCATATATTCTGAGTTCTTAATCTATTGGAAACAAATTTCCCTGTGGAGTCGCCAGTTTGTTGACGATAAAAATCGTAACGAGGAATTTCGCCCACAAAGTATTGCTAAAGCCTATTATTTAAACTATGCTAATAAGATATAATAGTAGTAGGTGGGAACCCCTTGTAGACTGGAGGCTTGGAGATAGTCATATCACACTTTTTATGTTGTTGTTTCGATATTGCTTACAAGGTATTATATGGTTGATGATGCAGTCTTGGCTTGATAGGTGGATGATGCATTTTATGGATGTTTTGTTATTCGAAGCTTAATTTTATGTTATGATTTGCATATATATTACAGTTGTTACATTTGATTATATCACCATGATTATTACCTAGCTACACCTACACAAGACACATGTTAGTAACAACATAAAACAAAAGAAATGGAAAGAGAATTATGAAAAAATCCAAAGAAAGGGACTATGCTATGCTATGTTAAGAAGTTATGTGCAAATGAAACGAAAAGAAGTTAGTATCAATCCTAACTACAAATGGTTGGTGCCTATGCAATTTCATTTGATTTATATTGGGCGCATTTGATATATGGTATGGTATGGTTGTGGCAATGGTTAATATGAATTTTGGGTGGCACATTTGGAAAGCAATATGGTCGCAAGTTTCAATGGTTGGAATTAATGGCATGGTTAATGTATTGGTGGTCATTGGTTGTCGTGTACTGCGAAATTGAATGTAGAGGAATATGGAAGTGACATGCAGTAAATGCACGCCACTCCATACTTCTCTCATCGGGCTGTCACCCTAGCATGGTTATTGTTGCATTTGGTTTTGTTGGTGGTTAAGCTCCGAGATCCAAGCCTGGGAAGGAACTGCTCGACCAACTCGCCCTTTTAAAGCTATTGGTTACATGTATGGTTCTTTTCACCCATCCATGAATTTCTCTCTGTGTATGAATGAACGATGGCTCGGTGATGCGTTGGTTTGTGTTTTCTTGAGATTGGCAATTGTGTAAATGCGTGGGTATTCTCTTTGTAATGACTGTGTGGTTATTTGTTTTGCAAGTAAAAGGATTGGTTGGGTGAATTATGCATTCTTTGGTTGTTCTATGTGGTGAAAATCGTGATGGCTCTCTGTTGTTTTAAGTGGTTATGGGTATTTTTTTGGAGGGTTTTGCTTTGTCTAGCCTTGTTGGCCACTTCCTCAAGGATATGGGTAACCATGTCCAGTTGTATTCAGACTGCTATGGGTTGTTGTGTATGTTTTCGAACTACCTTTTTGGTCACTGTGTATTTTCCAGATCCATGGTCGTGGCTTATTCACCTGGTCGTGGGTTTATTTTTGTGGTATTGGAATCAACGTATCTCAAAAGTTGGTTATAGGATGGCCATTATGCCAAGATGTATACTTTATGGTAGTTTGGTGATATAAGTTATGCCTCGGGTCAGCATTCCCACATCATTGTTATCCATTGATTCGATCTTTAAATTGCACGAGGGTTATGCCTCTGTGTTTTCTGGGTACTTGTTACTGTCCAGCGAGCATTTTTTGCTCCTATGCATCATCGACATACCCTACCCAGCGTTGAACTGTCACACCATTACACAGATCGATCGTTATAAGAAGCCTTGTGGTTCCACCGTGCTTGTACTGAAGGGTCTCTGCCTATTGTTGATATGTTCGACCTACAGTCTCTTTGTGCTTTGATGACCAAGCAAACTATTGATTACTTCTTACAAAGCCCGATTTTGATAATCCCCAACTGTTCGCACTCTCGTTGGGCATCTTGTTGACTGTCATAGATTGGTTGAGTGGTTATGATAGTTGCTTTGAGTACTTGTATGGAACTCGTTTGATTGAGTTGGTTGGAAAGTTTGATCTAGGATGATAAATGATATACAATCAAGGGGTTGCCTCTTTTTCATTATGACAATCGCGTGGAAAACCTAGCTCATTTTTATTTGATTAAATTGGTTGATTGAGAGTCAGTGGTAATGTGCAGTCAATGGTTGTCTCTTCTCGTTATTATTTAGATTGGTGTATTCCTACAGCTTGGTGTCAATTGCGAATTGGTGATTGTTGTGTGTTTCACTAGTCCCGATCGGGATCATGGCAAATTCTGGAAATTGATGACTGTGATTTCGTTGTTTTTTGTGTATGGATTATGGAGGTATCATGCATGTTTGATTTAAATTGCACCACCAGTGATGAAACTCGGGTTTTGTATTATGGTTTTATTGCGACATTTTATTAGTTGATATAATGAAAAGCATGAAATTAGGCAAGTTTTAAAAGGTATGTTCAATCTGGAAAAAAGACTTGTGTATATGTTTTTGGGCGATGGTAAATTATGGACAGTGGTTGATATTTCATAGTGATATATGATGGATAGAGATGAATCAATGTGGTTGTGTGTTTCTTTTGATTTTTTTTTAAATGAAAGGAAAGGAAATAAAAGGAAGCAAGTATTCTCTTAACAGGATTGTTGAAAGGCATAGTGATTATGAGTATGATTATAGACTGTGTTAATTGAGAAATTTTGGAAGAAATTGAATGTGGAACAGTGAACAATTTTGACACATGGTAATTGTTTAATTGGTATTGGTATCTTTTGTATTGAACACAGAGTTGTTTTTATGGATTACTTGATTTGTTTTAAGGTAAGTATTCATTTTTTCCCTACCATTCTCTCACTTTTTCGTATATTACAAGTCCCCTCGCCTTCCCATATTCACTATCCACTTCTTTTTCTTAAAATTAATTTATAGTTAAGATAAATTCTGTATTTTTACAATTAAAACATGGCAAAGGAATTAATTACAGTGATTTATTCTTTTGATTTACAATACAATTGATTGTTTGATGATTTGTTGAGCAGTAATCATGATATATTCCCCTTCATTTTAACATTTTTCACTCAATACAATCCCTCACATATCCCAAAACCCTTATTCACCCCCTGTTCATTGACAAGTATTAAATGATTGTATGGATTGGATTGCATGAGTCTGATCTGTTGTTGAGCCAAAATTTGTTTCATATTTAAAAGAGATGTCATGTATGGTTGTTGAATAAACTATTTGCTAATCAATAATGCATACAGGAATGAACTTTTTCAGCAAAGGTAGCCATGGTCGGGGTAACAGAGGAAGAGGAAATTGGAACAGGGGCCCTAGAAGGCCAAGGTTCTCTATACATTTTGATGCAGACTCTCAAGAGTTGTGCCAACTATTTCAAGTTGGATTTTTTAACTGGATTGGGCAAGAAGTGGTCCAACGTAGGCCAGAAAGGCCTCCCTTCCAAGCCCCACATGTCCCTAGTATCCCAGTGCCCCCTCATGTCTCGTTACAACCTGAAGTCCCTGAAAACGACGGATGGAAAGAGATTGTCCACCCGATAGTCTCCCAACATCGTGGCTAACCTAACTTGTCTCTACCTACTCCTCCACTTGTTAATCAAATTGTCCAAGCTACCCCTGTCCACTCACCAGTACAGTCTTCCCATGCAAGAAAAATGTTAAAAACCGAGGCCCGCGATGCTTATGACAAAGGAAAAGTTGTTGTTGCCCCCTCCTCTCCCTCAAATGACTCTGCCAAATCTGTGTCCTCCCACATGCATTTGAGATGTGATTTCTCTCATGTTATTAGTGAGATTAGGCCTAAATGCTCCACACAACCTAAGGCAAATTTAGAGAGATCAAAGGGTGATAGAAGCAACAAAGGAAAGATTGCCTCCCAGAGTGGAAAATATGGTTTTTGAATGTTTTATTTATTCATTGTTGAGAATAGTTGACTTCTAAAATTTTGGACAGCACACTAATTTTTGGATATATGGATAATATATTTTTGGAAATAGTTTCAATTATCATTTTTATAAATTGTCAAATTATGAGAGTGATTATGGGAGCCACAAGGAGGGATGTGTTTGAATGATTAACTAGTTGTGCTATGCTTGTTAAAGAACTAAAGGGATTCACAAGGGGTCCCACCTACTGGTTATTATTTATTAATAACCCTTATTATGATTTATTGCTTTTCCCCCTTAACTAAAAAGTTGGTTGAGTTTTAGTTAACTTAACTAAGGAAGTAGTTCAACTACTTTAACTAATTATAATTGCTTAAATGCAAAAGGAAAAGGAAGAAGAAGAGGAGAATAGAAGGAGAAGCATACTAAGGTCTGCTCTTGAGTTTTATTGAGATAATTTAGTTTTAATTCATTCTTTAATTCATTGAAAGCCTAATTCTCTTTTATGATAGCAGGGTCCTATTGTAGACAGCAAGATTTAGGGATGAATTACATCATTCAGACACTTGTTTTTCAGAGGTGTTGATCTATATTTGATAGTCTATGTAGACTTGTATATTTGTGAATTAAATTTCATGACTAATAAAGGCTATTGTGTAGATTCGAGTGGGCAGCAATATGTGGCAAGTTGATCCAGCTTTTAAAGTTCAGTTTTTTACTTTCTATCAGAAGTCCTTTTGTATGGTTTTCATTGGGGACATCTAAGTTTGACTTTGGTCCAAACTTCCTCAGGGAATTTTGTAAAGAGAACGATTATTTTGATAAATTGGAATGGAATAAATGATTGTTTTATGTATCATCTGTTTTGATAATTGACTTGGTGTTTTTACTTATGTCTCTATATTTATTTCAGCATCTGTTATATTCAGAAAATTACATAAATATTGAAATTTTCAGCAAAATTTCATTTATAAAAAACTTCATCCTAAGCACTCGTAATCAATACTTGTGGATTAGGAAACAAATTTTGATGGCTATAAACATAGGGTGATATTCCCATCTATCTTGCTTTAGCCAAGTAATATCTGAAAATGCTTGAGTAAGATCATTTCATATATTTTCGTCAGCACACTAGTGGCTGTATAAGATCCCTTTCTATATTGTTCAAGAGTCAGACCTTCCTGTAACCCTAATTGTAATGTAAAGGGTACAGGTCGGCCCCACCTTATTGTAATTGATAGTTAATGTAAAAGATAATTAATCCGGTTAACATTAATTATATTATGAGATAGAGAGGTTGGTCATGTTGTGCCAATAGACAGTTTTGTTGGCAGGTCAATTCTAATATAAGTAAAGGTAAATTCCCCATTGAGGAATCATATCTTTTTTGTGTGTTTGGAAATTTCATCAAGTACACCTTCTTGGGAAAAGTGTGCACCTCTCTTGGGCACTAGTCTTCTAGGGTTTGCAAACACCCTCTTGTGTGCTAGGTTTTCTTGGTGGTTAAGGTCTTTCTCTTGAAGAATATAGCAAAGGATTTGGATGGGTTTTCTTCCCTTGTTGAGAAGGGTTTCCCAAGATACTTCTTGTGTTCTTGTGCATGGTGTTTCTTATTGTGATCTTGGTTGTTGCAACATTATTGGTTATGGTTAAGTTAAATGCTAAAAATGGAATGAAGTTCATGCTTAACATTTCTTATTGAAAAATCAGCATAGATCATGTGCCTTATTGTATCATGATGAGCCAAAAGTGTGGTTGTATTTGCACTCACGTATTGTATTGGACCATGCTTACATGTTCTATGTATTTTTGTGGGGCCTATGTAGTATCTCTAGACCCCATGTGGTCAGTCATGGCATGTCCTTTTAGTCCCCATTTCAAGATAGGAATTGCTTTTATGGTTGCGACCAATTTTCCCTTGATCTTGGTAACTCTTCATCGTGTCGATCATTTATCATCTAGGCTGGTACACAACCATATTGGGGTGGATCTACTAGGACACATGACCTAGGGGAGCTACTAGTCTCTCTCACTCATTTTTATATGATGTAAAAGTGTTGTTATTTTGTAAAGGCTATCACACCTATGTATAGCACACTTATTTATGCCTATGCATGGATCCTTATCTTATGTATTCATCACACTTTGGCCATMTACTATCATAGATGATTCTATAGATGCCCACTCAGTTTCACATTTCTCAAGGTAGTCTCCCAGTTCTTGAAGTAGTACATGTATCTCAAGGCACTGGTCACATCCTCCAAGCCACATTTGGGATATGAATGCATGCWTGGACATCCTCTACACATGTCACGTTGAATATTCYAGAGCGCCCTCTTATTTCATCACTTTTTGAGTTGTTTTATGCATGATTTGAGGGTCGACCGACACGTGTGGACATTATGATAGTCATGGGGGTATTTCTAGAGTTTATTTGAATTGGAGGGGCACTTTCCTTGTCTTGTGGGTAATATTTTCTTGATATGAGGGCTTGGTCATGCCTTGGAGGTACCTTTTGAGCATTCCTTAAGCACATTTGGAGGAGTTTTCCACGTTTTGAGGCCTCTTCCACCTTTTCCATGAGCCCGTTACACTAAATGAGGCTATATGTTAGACATTTTCTTACATGGGAGGCTACTACACCATGATTTGAGGCCTTAACAACACTCTTTCCTTAGAACGTTGAGCTAATTAAGAAAATCAGTCCCTCTTCTATTGGGCGTCCCCCCTTCTTGTGAGGGTTTTATGTACATGTGACATCATTTACTTGTTTTGAATTAATCTCATTATTTGTTTGAATGACAAGTCTTATTTTGTAATTCTCCTAGGCTAATGTTAGGGATAAAGAATTAATAAATAATGAGAAGGATGTAGAATCCTCCTTTATAAATAGAGGCTCTCCTCTCTTTCCAAATTGTTTTGAATTTTTGGATATCATTTTGAGAACACAATTAATATAAGATCTACCTATTGAGGTTTTGGTGTCAATTCTTGGAGATTTCTCTTTCTTAGTTATTTTCTTGGTGAATCAAAGATAAGTGTGAATGTTTCCTACTATCTAGAAAGATCGAACCATTTGAGGAGTTAATTAACTACTTAGAAGGAGGACATATGGGGTTTACTCTCTTCCATATACCTTTGCTTGGTTTGGTAAGTGCCCAATCTATTGTCTTGTCTTTCCTTTGGTTCCTTGACAAGGGTTTTCGGTGTTTCATTCAATCCAAATTTGATCTTGTTGGAGAAGGTATTTCCTTTGTGGAATCCCTTATTGTAGTAACTTTTCTCTCCATACCTTGTATTGATTAGATAAGGGATTTATTTACCCTAGGGTTCTAATCTATTACCGTAGTCTTTAAGATAGGAAAGACCAATTATTAGAGGGGCATACTTATTGAGCCCATAAGCCCTAATTGGATAAAAAGGGAACTTTTCCTATATCCAACAACCAACCAAAAAACCCTAAAAATCAAAATATTTTGTTTTTTGTTTAGAAGGAAATCTAATGGTGAAAAATCAAAGAAAAATATTTCTTTCATTGTCTAGTGTAAAGTTAATAGTTTACTCTATTTCATAGACAAGTTTATCCTAGGGTTTATGCTTAATTGTTGATCTCTAACCCTAAGGAGGAAAAATGGCCCTATTGGATCAAGCTTTAAGGTATTATCTAATGTTTTGTGGGCTGATTGAAGGCATTTCTCAAATTTGGAAATTAAATTGCAGCAATAAAAAACAAATTTGGTGAAACCCTAATGATAGGGTTTGGTGCTTCAAAGTGTCTTCTTACTCATACCTAGCCTCTACTTCACTCCTAGATTGTTATTTCAAGCTTATATTACATATAAAGAGGTGAATTTGATCTCTAATGTGTTTAGAATTGTTTATCATTTACTTTGAGGTTTCTTTGGTGAATTCCAAGTGTTAACTTGTAAAACCCTAAGGGGATTCACCATCTACTTTACGATTTCTTATTTAGTTAATGCGTATACATTTTTAGAACTTGTATCTAACACTTGGTTGGATATCATTGCATAGAATATCTCTTGCCCAAGTGGAAACATCCAAGAGATCTTGCTCACTTGTGCTTAATCTCTCTCTTGGATGGTGTTTTCATGATCTAAATCTGAAAATTTTGTGTTTTTATTCATAAAACATATTTAGAAAGTGAAGGACAACCCCAAGATTTTCCTCTTTTAGCATATAATCAAGTGGTAAACATATGCACACATTGCACCTTTGATTTATACTATATGTCTTCACTCTTTTTTCCCTAAAGTAGCTTGAAGTGATTCTAACCTCTTGGAAGTTTTAGAGTGATAAGACTTAAACTTAAATCTGAAATTTCTAATATTGTTGATCTCACACATCAAATTTGTCACACACATCCACTAGCTCCTAACCTTTCTTTCAGGTGGATATAATTGTGGTTCATGTTATTATTTCTAGTTGTATACCTTTAGAGCATCGCAATCACTTATTGGAATCCTTGTGCATGGTCTTGTTACATATATTGTGGATTCATTAAAGTAAATCATATGTTTGCATGGTTTTAATTCACTTGAAGAGGTTTAATTTTACTAATTGGGATAACCCCCTTGGATTAGGAGTTGGCCTAAAGTGTAGTGGAAAGTGTACTAATTAGGTGATAGTGGTGCACTTCTCGTTGTGTTGCCCCAGTTAGCACCTATGTTGGGAATTTTCACAAGGGTTCCAGTTCAAGTGGTAGCAGGTATCATCACCCCCTCCTTCGACCAATATGTAGTCCTAGCACCTTGTTCATTCAATGCCTGAGCCAAATCACCAATGATGGCCACTATTTCCTCTTCCAATGGGTGTGACCCCAGATAATAAATCTTCTATGGATCTGACATGCCTCCAAGTATGTTATTCAATGGGCTAGTCCAATTTTTTTTACCCTCCCATGGGTCTTCCATGTAGTCCATGGCTTCCTTCTCCATTTCCTACATAAATTCTATGTGTTCACTTTCTGACACCCTCGAGACCACAACTCCTCACCCTATAGAAACCCTTCTACTCGCTCATGTAAAAGCCCTAGTCATTATGGTTCCTCCTCAGTGGGTTCGAGCTACAATATCTGAGTTTAATTCATATCCTTGCAAGAACAATAAGCAGATCCAAGTCCTCCACTTCAACTTATCATAAAATAAATAAATAAATCTTGTCCAGGATTCAATGACCTTGAATGCCATTGCCAAAATTCAGCAAACTTCAATCATTTCCAAAGGCATCAACTCTAAGTTGCATGAAATGTGAAAACGTGTACAAGTTTCCAAAACGGGAACACCTAGAAACATAACCCCACCAAAATGGGTACATGGGGGAAACACGGTATATAAAAAAATAAAAAATAAATTATATA
>SNQJ01S0045515.1:61010-87075 GCA_010110895.2 Picea sitchensis
TTTTGGAACGCGAAAAATGGGTAAGCGTGAGTGTGCATATTATTCATCAGTATGATACAAGTATAAGTACATTGATGTGACTCTTGGATTTAGATTCCAAGAGGTCTCTTGGAACTCTAAATACCGTTATAGTCACTTGACCTTTCACATTTTTTCAAGTGAGAAATATTGTAACCCTAAGTGGATTAGGTTTCCAACATTCCCCCCCTTAATCTAAAGGGGTGTATGTGAGTCCAAGAAGAGAGCTGAAGTCTGAAAGTGTGTAGCTGAAATGTGGAAGTGGGAAAATGCCAATGGCTGAATAGCTCTCTGAATATGGTGGTTTTGGGATGACCACAAACCAAATGTATAACAGAATTCGATGTCTTCTACTAAATGGTGATGGTGTTTTAAGGAAGAACACAAACCAATATAGTGGTTTATAGATGACCACAAACTCTGGAACTTGGTTCTAGGCTCAATTGTTCCTAGAACATTTCCTAAGTTAGCTAGAAGCTCGAACTTGATGACCATAAATTGTTCTCGAATGTTGGTTTAAATATGACCATAAATTGTTTTGTAGTAGAAGTTGAAAGTCTTCTACCAAGTGGAGGTTTAAGGAAAACCACAAATTGTTGTCTAGTAGAAGTTGTAAGTCTTCTACTAAGTGGTGATTTAAGGAAAACCACAAACTAATCTTGTTCACTTGTCTCTACTCGATTGATAAGACTTTGAAACTTGAAGCTTGATTGTCAATTACCGATGGTGTTCCCCCCTATCAGGGACAAGGTGAGAAGACGAAAAATTTTCCACTACAATATGTTTCAATACTCGAGTGAAAATTATTCAATATGACTGAGATATATTCTTGTTTATTGGTGACCATCTCCAAGAATTCATCCACCCATAGTGGTTCTTTACTCTTTCATATTGCTTGTGTTTAGAAAATTTGTTTGAAGGATGATTGTGCTTTCAAAAATGCTCACAAGGATGAATATGGAAGCATTGGTCTTCAGCATGGCCAACTCGCTGACAATGTTGGAATTTTGGAATCTTCTCTTGAATTGGGGCAGGTGAATGTGAACTTTCTTCCAACAATCCAGCACTATGGAACTATATTAGTTTGGTATAATCTGGAATATGAAATGTGACTTCCTTTTCATATCTGATACCAATTATGTGTTTGTTATTTTTTATTTCTTCCCAAGGTGTGATGATCCACTTGGAAATAAAAATTTGAGTGTTTCTCCCTATATGAGACATTCTTTCTAGACGAGAGGTCTTCGCTAGGACCACTTACCTTATAACAAACATACCGTGATTAAGGAGCGCATCATCAACTGCCTCTCTTTATGCACTTACCCTCCAGACATCACTGTAAAATCGTAGCTTATTGATTTTATTTAAGGATGGAAGGGAACCATCCTTATTGCAAGGATGGTAGGACCATATTATTCATGCTTTACCATGCTTATTGGATTCTCATTTGCAGGACGCTATCCATTGTACTTGAATTTGGCGTTGTCTCACTGATTTGTTGTTGCGCTAGTTTTTGATCTAAATCGACATCATCATCTTCTTCGAAAATACAGTTGTTATGAACAAGGATCAGTTCATAATATTGTCGAAGATTATTTCACTCAAGCACATCATGAAGAAGTCGAGTCTGAGTTTGCAGCAGTGCTTCTTGTTATCGCAAAAGTTGTAGGTTGGGAAAATCCCAACCCAAACCACAATATGGTGACAACTAAGAGAACACCTACCCATTGTCACCTCATAGAGGTATTCCCGTCACTTTAGAGGTGAAGTGATAGCCTCAAGGGGGGGATCTCGAATGAACCTAAGGGGAAATGAAATGAAAGTGAGATGATGAGATGAATTCCCCTACTGGTCAAGTTTCTAAGCAGAAGATGGCTTTGATGACACATCTCGGAATTAGTTTAAGGTTGTCAATTCTTTGAGTACCTGCGACAAAGTGTTTGTACCTGCCCGACACACAAGAAAAGATAAATGTACAAGTTATATGTTAGGTGGAAAAGAAAGTTAAACTTGTTGTCCCTAATTGCAGTAGTCAACAAAGATATATATCAACAAGAAATAATTAATAAAACTGCTAGATAAGATGCTAAAATTCACGTAAATAATGCAAGAGAAACTAGAAAACACTACTACAACTCAAGTATAAAAGAATAATACTTTACATTGATGTAAGGATATTATAGAAAAGTATTGTAAAGATGTATTTGAAGCCTTATGGTTGTAGAAAAAAAGTTGTTACAGCAGAAAAACCAACCACCAAAACTTGCAAGAATCCACCAAAAAGATGCGTTGGGACTAGTAGATTATGTTGGCAAACTCTTAGCAAATTTTGACGGTTGAATTGTGAGTTATTTAGAGATTTGTTTAGGGTTTGTTGCATCCCTAATGGTTGTAGCATTAAACTTATTACAGCAGAAAATTGCTCAGATAAAATAGGACACCCTTAGGGCACAATAATGCTTATAACATTTAGAAAATAATTCAACTTGAACAAATCCAATATCTCTCAAAATCATGTTTACCAATGCAAAAAAAAAAAATCTCCAATGCAATACAAGATTAGTGCCTTGCAAAATGGGTTGTCGATTCTTCCTGTATTAGGTTAGGACTACTAAATCTCAAGTGGTGTAATCCCTTTTACTCCCTTGAGATAGAAACCCTAACAAGGTAAAGTCTAGGAGGGACTATTGCAAACCTTTGAAATAGTCCTTTCAACAAACAACAATGTCAAAACTTGGTGGAGGGTGTATGCCCTTATACTCCTCCAAGGATCTAGCCAATAACAACCATGGAACAAGAATGAAACCTAACAAATGCAGATTTTCCTTACAAATTCCAAGACAAACCATAGTTACCAAGAATTTTCATCACCAAGGAAATAAAAAGAACCTCCAAGAGATAGTGCACCACTTCCTTCCATAATACAATAGATAAACCATATCACAATAGAGAGAGAGAATAAATTTTCCCAAGTAGGGAGAAAATTGCAGCCAAGTATCCTTCTCCACATGGGAGAGCTATGTCAAAATGAAATAGAGTTGATCTCTATTTGTACAAAATGTTCTTAAACATATTTGTCCACAAAAATTAGGGTAAAATACAAGATAAGGGGTCAACATCCCTCATCTTTCCCCTTTAAAAAATAATATTATTTAATTCATACTTTTCACATAAGAAAAACCCTAAAAACATGATGTCACCCTACTTTTGGGAAACGTTTGGCACTTTTGGTCAAGTCATTGAGTTGGAGAAGGGAAATCTAGGCCTCCAAAGGCCAATAGTCTTCAAACAAATCCTTTATTCCACAATCCATGGGCCTCTTCCTTCAAAAATTTCCAAGTTTCCATCATCACCACCATAACATATCCCTAGGTGGCATTGAGCCCCAAAAGATGATGTTTTTCCCCTTTCAAGCAAGTCATTTGGCATGTAGGGGTGGGAAAGATCCTCTAAGGTGTCTTCTAGGCCTCCAAAGGCATGTCATCATCATCCGAAGTGTGGGATCTTGGTATCCAACCTGTGGGCTTCAAGCCCCATGGAAGCCCAAGCTAGGCTTATTCTTCCAAAACTATCCACCAATTGGGTCCTGCAAAGACAAATGGATACACCCTCCAAGGATCTCAAGTCAAATGCATCATGATGAGTAAATAAAATATCCAGATAAGCAATTACATCTAAACCACCTCATCAAAATAAACAAGTGCTCAAATACCCTATGCAATTTTCCAAGTTTAGGTATGGGAGGGTTGATAAAATGACCTATTGGGTGAATCGTGCCTCCATTTTAGGGGTGTTTTCCGAGGGTACCTATTTCTAAGTCATGTGAATGAGGTTTCATGGATGGGGGGTGTTACCCCCTAGCCTAGGGGTAACTAAGGAGATCATCTCTCAAGGCCCACAAGTCCTAGACATGGAGTGTCAAGAGCCAGACGACTTAAGCATAGCCCCGGAGGGCCCCTCTTTTCTTCAGTGAAATACACATATCACCAACAATAGTATTCATCACACCGGCTTAGTCATGAAGTGGAAATGGGTATTTCTCCATAAGGTAATGAGTACAGGTGTCATGGTATGTATCACTATGATATTTGAAGCACTTGAACATGTTGCAATAAGTATTTCTTGATTTCATGACATTTGCTTGGAAATTATGCTCTTTGCCTTGTTTAAACCTGGGAGGGTGACACGGTGCCCTAGTAAGTTGATTTCCCTTTAGGATGGGTTGCTACTGGGTGGATATTTGAAGAGTCATCGTTTGTTCCCTCCATACTTACCATTTTCCATCTTTATTCCTTCCATTTCCCCATATTTTGGGAATTGGATTGGCTACACTAGGAAGCATTGTACCTTACCTCGTGGGAAGAAGGGGATAAAGGCCCAGAGGGTAAAAGTAGCGGGAAATATTTAAAAGCCAATTTTGAAACCTTTAATATGCTTCAGTCAGGGATCCCCAACAAGCAATGAAAATCTTCTCAGTAAGAAAAGGGGACCCACAAGATAACATGAATACTCAAGGTATTAGTTGATGGATAGGAGGAGATCTCATCATGAGTCGACCTATTATGACCATGAATATGTAGCAGCATGACATTACCACCTATCTAGTCACCAAGCCATGGTAGTGTCTCTTGGTTGCATAGCCAAGAGAAAGGGGGTCTCATCACGAGCCATCCTTCTCATTCCCATGAAATGTCTTGTGGATGACATTGTCACCTCTGGTCACCAAGCCAGGACAGTGGCCCTCAACTATTCCCTTGTAGCACAAGAGAAAATATCAAAAGAAATAAATATAAGAATAAATGGCAATGAATGGGCTAGGAAACAATTGCATTCATGACAAGGTGCAGCTCACCCTCCACAAAGGCACCCACAGGTAAGACTACATTTCCCTTTTATTACATGCACCCCACGCCCAAGGTTTTCCCCATTCCACCTCACACACTTGCATGACTTGGATTAGACTCCACTTGGGAAACACCCTAGACTTGAGGGATTGGCCCAATAAGACACCCTGAGACCCTTTCCAAACCTAAACTTGTCAAATTGCATAACATCTTTGAGCATTTGTTTGGGGTTAGGAGGATTTGATGCACATGTTCAGGTGACTTAATTATTAGATGTGATTTACATGCTATGATCCTTGTGACTCATGGACCCTTGAAGGGCGTACTTGTTGTCTATGTAGGACCTTGCCCGGTGAATATGTGTGCATGAGGAAATGACTAGCTCAGACCTTCATGAGGGCTCAAATCCCACCAATGGATGTTGATACCCCATCCAGGTGGAAAGACAGAGATTGAAGACTTGCACCAGGAGAAAGAAGTGTTAGCCTCATAATCCTAAATTTCTATAGTCTAAGTATTTTCTAGTATATATTTTTTTAGAAATTAATGTATTCTAGTTTGTTAGGATAAGGATGCCTAGCTTCTATGTAAAGGAAACCTATCATACTCATCTGATTGGTTTTTCTCCTAGTTTTTAGTTTAGAATTGAGATATATAAAGTAGCTGCTTCAAGTGAGTTTAAGTAGTAGATTATGAGTTCTCACTTCAAATTGTAATCACTTTTTCCTTATCAATAAAATTACGTGTCTGGGGACACTTTGTCAACATGGTATCATAGCCATGGTGAAAATTGTGATGGAAGAGAATTGGTGATGGATTGAGGAAGCAAGGAAGTCTCCACAACATCAACCCAGATCTCTTCAAACTCAAGGGCAACGGTATTGAGGTAATCTGTTGTTGTTTAAAGTAAGGAAAATTTAGTTTTTTAATTGCAGATTTTTTCTAAATCAATTTTTTTATTTTATTTCAAATCTAATCCTTAGTTTATTGTTGATTAGATTTCTAGAGCTATTTCTACTATTTATAGTTCTAAATATGCAAATTTATCAGCAGTTAGTGATGGGTGTTCTATATGCACTAGAAACACACTAAAAACCCTCAATTAAATTGTCAACCCGGGGTAAGTAAACTTAGAATTGTAACAAAATATATGCCATGGTAGAAGGGTTGGTAGTAGCATAGTCTAACTAAGGAAGTGGCTATCTAAGGGTTAATCTATTCAAGCAAAGCTATCTAATGAGCAAACCCTACTAAGCAACTTGAAACTATATAACCTAAGTACTTTTGGACCAAGCATCGATGGATAGTTCTAAGAAAGCAAGTAAAAACCCTATGTAAAGAAAACTAGTTCATAACAATAAGCAAAAGCAATTATTAAGCATAACAATAAGCAAATAACAAAAGCAAACTACTTTAACTTGCCAACCTAAATTCAATGAAAAACTACCCTATGAAAGCAAGTAAATAAACAAGCCAGCAACTATTCTATTAAAGCAAGTAAACAAGTAAGCAAAACAACTAGCTAACCTATTAAAGCAAGTAAACAAGTAAGTAGAACAACTAGCTAGCCTATTAAAGCAAATAAACAACTAACTATTCTAAGATAACTTCTACTGCAAGTAATCTAATTAAAACTTCTCATTGAACAACTATCTAGCCTAAGAGGCAAGTGGACTATATTTTTAATTCAAACTTCAAAACTATTTCTAATTCATAAAAGGAAATCCATTTAATTGAAAGCAAGAAGGACTAACAACTAACCTTTAGTCTATGATAAGCAAAATGTTGTCTAACCTATCAAAGCAAAAGACTATCTATCCTACAGCAGCAATAAAACTATATTATGATCTATGAAAGCAAGAAACTATATCTTCTTATCTACAAAAGCAAGAAACTATCTTTTGATCTATGAAAGCAAGAAACTATCTTTCAACCTATGAAAACTCAAATATAGTGTTGGTGGTTGTGTGAATGTCTCCAGTGTCGTATGATATCTCGATGGCACTTGACAACAAAGGATAATTCAAGCGGTATAAGCTATACACTGGTCTCAATAGAAAAGTGAAAGGTATGGATTAAACAATCCAATGAGAATTTAGCCATTACGGAAGTAATGTTAATTACCTTGCATATTCATGAAATTATTAACCATCAACAATATAACGAGATCATAATCGTACTTCTATGCTATGTAAACAAACTTCACAATTAAATTCAATCATTAACTAAGAAATATAATTGCAATCTAATTCTAGGAAAGGAACTGCATAAAGTCAAACTATGTTATATCTATCTTAACAATACAAAGTGCAAGAAAGAAAATGCTTAAAAACATAAATTAAAACATGGTTCTAGCATATGGCAAGTAAACTAATGAATAAACTAATTAACAACTACTTAGAAAAATCTAAATGACAATTAAATAGGCAATAAAAATTGAAACTAAACCTATCCATCCACCGAAGCCTTGGTTAAAGAAAGCATGAAATAAAACTTTGTTCTACTCTGTTTTAACTTCTATTTTAAATTTGATTTTAAAAGCATAAATAAAAGTCAATCTAACATCTAATTGTACACGGGGTTAGTGTATGAGTTTGCAAACTCATTCCTAACTATAAAATCAATGCATATTAACAAAAATCCTTCATACTAACCTGCAAAAGAGAATTAAAACAGTTAAACTACAACAGCAAATTAGATAACAAAGAAATAAAGGGACAGTTCATGTACAAGAAATAAATAAATAAACATCTAAGCTATGAAATGCATAAATAACACATAGAATAGTTACCGGATTGTTGGTGGGCCCCCCAGCAAGTTGTGGTCACTTCTCAAATGCACACCATGAGCTCACCAAAACGATTTCACCATTAAAACTTGAAAAATGCAGTCTTATACAATTCTGGCAATTGAAAAATGCAAAAATAGAGGAAAATGTTTTTATCTCTATCCTCTACTTTGTCTATTGCTCCTTAGCTATTGTATGACCACCACGATGGTATTTATAATATTTACAGACCAAGTGGTTGACCACAGGAAGGTTCAACCACTTCTAAAAACGACAAATTACATTAATGGTGCCCTAACTGTCAAAATAGAGCGAGTCAATAATCACCCTACTCAACAACCTAAACTGAGTTGTCAAGAGTTCAATAGCTGGAGGGGATAAGCACGAACAAAACCCACGTTCCTGATTCGCCCACCACTGGCTGCCAATACCATAACTGCCAATTCGCCCATCGTTTTTGTGCAGGACGCAGTGCTGGACGTAGTGCCAAATCGGGTACCGGATCAAGTGTTGGAAGGAGTACCAGACTAAGTGTCGGAAGCAAAAACGTGATGCGTTTTTGCCCTATAAAACCAAAAAACGTGAATCAGATCCTTGGAAGCATAAAAACATGATGAATTATACTTAATATTATCATTAAACACGAATCGTACATACCTAGTGTAGATCATACCGTTTTAGCATAAAATTCTTCAAAAATCTCCTTCAAAACATGAAAAACACATGTGTACATTCGGAAAAAAGTGTCTAATAACTGTCATAAATTCATCATATCTCGGGCCCAACAATTAGGCTTGTAAATCTCAAGATCATAGCAAATCTAATATAAATCCGCATTATTTTATGATCTCAAGATGCACTGTTGTTTTTTTTCAATTAATTAAGAGGGCTCATTTTTGTAAAAATTGCTTCAGATCTATTCATAAATCTGGCAATTTAAATTCAAAGCTGTAGATTCTATATTTTTTTAGTTTTCAGATATGGTATGTATTGAGGTATGTATCAAGGTCTGTATCAAGGACCATATCAAGAACCGAATCGTGGTTCGCATCTGAATTTAGCAGAAAGTCATCAAATTGAATCTTTGGTATCATCTATGCATATTTGGCACCTAATCCACTCAATTTTTTCCACGATTTCTCTCTGTTGCATCGCCATCGCCATTTGCAGTTGTTGTTGTTTTTGTATAGGGTTTGCAAAAGGAGGGTCAATCTAAACGTGGTGGGACCATAACCAGAAAGAGAACGCAGATCTGAGGCAATAACCATCTTCATATCTGAGGCGATTTTCTCTAGGCCCGTAACCAAAACACGAATTTCATATCTGAGGCGAACGAAGATCTCACGAATTTCACGAATTTCTCTGGAATATTCGTGATATGAAAATAGAAGTTTTGAGGTGAACGGAGATCTGAGGCAATAACCATATCAACAATAATATCTTGAGTATTTGGATCTCCACACAGACTGGAGCGATTTTACCCACTCAAATCTCTTCTGTGTGTCAAAAGATTGTTGTGTGTCCTCGTTTTTGAAGCCCCTTCTGCGCGATTTTGGTGGAAATTTTTTTAACTGATATTAATTTATAAAAAATCGTTGCAAAAATCTTTGTTCATATCGAGGTCTGTATTGAGGACCATATTGAGGACCATATTGAGGACCAGATTGAAGACCATAATGAGGACCGGATGAAGGACCGAAAATTATTTTAACATAAAGATGTGGAGTTATAAGAATTTTAAACTTTGATCTTCAGATTAAAGAGTTTTATTTTTTATTTTTAGACATTTGAGTTGTAATCTTTTAAGTCATTGATGACTTTAGTTCAAGGGGGTCACATTTTGTTACTTGTAAAAGGATATCTATCTTGTAAAAAGGGTCAAACTTTAAAAGATTTGATTGTAGTCCTGAATGCTCAGAAGTTGAGAAGAGTCCAGTAAAATACTCTCTCAAACTTCTTTTTCCAACGATACTTTTAAAGGATCAAGGCCAAGCCCTCAAAAGTACTTTTTTTGCATGGATTGTGTACTCTTTCTTTCTAGAGCCTTGTGTCTCTCTTTTGGAGTTTTGTGGATTATTCACTTGAAATTATTGCAACAAACATCACGTCTAAATTAATCAATCTATTCACAGAATCAGATAAGTTAGATGGACCCAAGAATTACAAATCTTGGATTCGAAACATGCAGAACACTTTGATCTATAATGAATTATGGCGTGATATTTGTGATGGTGATACTGCTCCAACTAAACCCACTGACGCTACTTCTTTAGCAAAATGGAATTTAAAAGATGAAAAAGCACTTGCTTTGTTATGTTCTTATGTAACTTAACACATGTTTGTTCATATTGAGAATTCCAAAGATGCATGGTCTACTTGGAATCTATTAAAGAAGCTTTTTGATACTCCTGTTGCATCTCATAGAGTTTATCTACAAATGAAATTTCTTAAACAAATATTAGCAGACAATGGTGATGTGTTAGAATACATTTCAAGGATTAATAACATTCATCAAGAGATCATCAAAGGTGGTTTTCTAGTCTCCATTGTAATAAATGGCTTGCCTCCAACTTATAAGCATTTTCTTGAGACTTTGCAAATAACTAATAAGTTATCAACTATGACTTTTGATTCACTTAGTGAATTACTGGCTCAACATAGTAAATCTTTTGGAAAACAAAAATAGTCAGGAGAAGATCTTCTTTTCACTAAAGCTTAAAGTGCTAAAGGAAGAGGAAAATCAAATCTTGGAAATTTTCAGAATTAGTCTTCTAATCGAGGTCGGTAGAGGTCGTGGTCAAGGTAGAGGTCGTAGAAATTTTCATCAAAAAAAATTTCAAAGTAATCTTCACAATAATAATGCACAGTCAGGAAGAGGCATAAATTCCAGTCAAGTAAGATGTAAGAGATGTTTAAAAATGGGTCATTGTGCATCAAATTGTCTTACAAGCAATGATAAATTGCCAAAGTTTAAGTAGACATCAAATTCAAATTCTCAACAATCATCTCAATATGCAGAAGATCAAGATTACCAAGATGATCAATATGAATATTTTTTTTCATCAGTTCAACATGTAGATTCATTTGAAAATGATTGGATATTGAACACAGGGGCTACTCAACATATGACTTATTGCAGAGACTATTTTTGGAATTATAAAGATGTTCAACTAAATCCCATTTATTTAGTTGATGATACAATTCATATACCTCAAGGAAAAGATTCAGTGAAAGTTTTTCTCCCTGGAATTGGTGAAAAATGGATTTCAAATGTTGGGTATGTACCAACTTTTAAGAAAAAATTCAGACAAGCTAGACATCAAATCGTCATGCAAGATGGTTTGGTGAATATTAAGTTAGAGAAGGATAACTTGAAAACAATAATGACTAGATATGAAGATGGCAAGTTACTAAGAATTAATGGGAAAGTCATCCAAAGAAAGCAAGAGGTTGCAGCAACAGTGAATTCTGAAATGTCTTCATTCAGATTATGGCATTTTCAATTTGGTCACTTAAAATTTGATAGTCTCTTGAAACTTAAGTCCCAAGATTTGGTAAAGGGTTTTCCAACTTTCAAGAAAGAAAATTCCATGTGTGAAGCTTGTATTTTTGGAAAGCAAAAGAGAGAAGTTTTTCCAACCAGCTCATGGCAAGCAACAAAATATTTGGAGTTGATTCACAGTGATATATGTGAACCAATGGAATTTTCTTTCGGTGGATGTCGATACTTTATATTGTTCATTGATGACCACACTAGAATGACATGGATATAATTTTTTAAAGGCAAAGTTAAGTTAGAGAAGGATAACTTGAAAACAATAATGACTAGATAGCGAAGAGTGGAAAGGAATGGATGGAATGGAATGGAATGGAAGGGACGGAAGGAAGGAGGAATGGATGGAATGGAAGGAAGGACGGAAGGAGGAAGGAATGGAATGGATGGACCGGATGGAGCCGGAAGGACCGGACGGCGGACGGAAGGATGGAGGATGGATGGAAGGAATGGAATGGAAGGAAGGAAGGAAGGAAGGAAGGAAGGAAGGAAGGAAGGAATGGAGATGGACATGGATGGACGGACAAGGAATGGAGTGATGGAAACATGGAAGGAAGGACGGATGGCCGGAAATGGACGGAGGATGGAATGGATGGAATGGAGGGAGTCTGATGGAATGGACGGAGGAAAGGAATGGATGGAATGGAATGGAAAGGAAAAAAAAAAAAAAAAAAAAAAAAGGAATGGAATGGAATGGAATGGAATGGATGGATGGATGATGGAATGGATGGATGCTGGACGGAGGAAATGGATGGAATGGAAAGATGAAGGAGGAAGGAATGGAGGAATGGATGAGGAATGGAAGGAATGGATGGATGGAACATGGAGGAATGGATGGAATGGATGGAGGAATGGAATGATGGAATGGAATGGAAGGAGGAATGGAAGGATGGAAGGAAAGGACGGAATAGGAATGGAATGGATGGATGGAGGAATGTGAATGGATGGATGGAAGGATGGATGGAGTGGAAGGAATGGAATGGAATGGAGGAAGGAATGGAATGAAAGAGGATGGAATGGAATGGAAGGATGGACGAAGATCTTTTATCATTCAGATATGACAATCACTCCATACACAAGAACTATGACAAAGAATGAGGAATGTGCGTGAAATTGTTAAAGTGGGAAGACACTGGGTCTATATGTTTCTCATCTTTTCAATCCATGAAAAGCAACTCTAGGCCAATTGTAGATGTTGAAGACAGATTCCTTTTGACCAATTGATGATATCATTGAGGATATGGATGATGTCCTAAACCCAGTGTCGCAGTACTCTTGGGATACACATTGATTTTCAAATTCTGATGATAGCTTTAGAGTTCGAGAAAATTCCGAGTTGATCCCAGAACTCCTCAGACAAATGTTTTAAATTTCATTTCAAGTTTTGAAGGAGACTCTTGGCAATGTTGAAGGATAAAACAAGAAGGCAAGGTGAGATTTTATTTGAGTCACGCAGCAATTACGGGGCCTTTTCAGGATCCTATAGCTGATCCGTTAGATGGCATGTGGCTGTACCATTCTCTCATTCTCCTACCATGAAATAAAAAGTCAGAGTATGATATTGACATGGTCATGCAATCAGATTCCTTGTCTTTTGCAGCGGAGGCATCATTTCACAAACCATCGGAGCATCCTCAGTCGATGAAGAAGTGTTGAAAGACACGGAATGCATAGCTGAAAATTCGAAATCTTGATGTTGAGTTGTTTGAGGTTGAAACCAAAAGATGGGCCAAAACTTGTCGATCCTCAGAGATTTATATGGACAAATTTTTAATACAGGATATTTTTCCATTGTCGGTGTTTTTCCTATTGTTTGGGTTTTTCAAATCTTATGTAAGGGAAAGCATGTGGCTACTCAAGCACGAAAGTAACAACATTTCAGTCTCCCTTGTGACGGCAGGAAAGCAACAGAGCCACTAAATCAATCATGATCGGGCTTCAATCGCATTTTTCTTGTATTATTTGATTTTACAAATGATCAGTGAGTAGTATAGTAGGAAATGAATAAGCTCAAGATCGGGAAAGTGCATCTCTTTTTCAAAGATCGCTCATCGATTTCCATTTCGCCTAAATAATGTAAAATACCTACAAGTCATGTATCGTTTTGGGATCAAAATTTCAATGGATAAAAGCTCGGTTCAGACGTCGTGTCTCATGTGTTTCTTGATACCTCCTGAAAGAAGCCGCCATCCCCATGTGGAGCCACTCATATCACCCCATAAATTATGGGAATCAGCCTTCTGACTAATATGTATCTATTTGGCATCTCTCCGTGACGGCAGCTCAGGATTCTGCTTCTCCCTCCACTCTCACGCTCAATCTCCATCACCTCAGTTGCATCCTTCATCCACGCATCCTCTCCCCTTGTCCTTTTTCAGCCTCCATTATCCCAAATTTCTCCGTCTCCGTCGCTGCATAAATGGACTTAGGATAAACGAAATTTTAGTAATAAGGTTTGTCTAGGTTTATATTGATTAATAATAACTATTTAATAATTGATTAATTATTAATTAATTGTTAATTAATTAATTATTATTAGTTAAAAACTAGGTTAATAACTAGTTAGTAATTCAAGGGTTAGTTTTTTTACATTTAAATAAAATAATTAAAATTAAAAACAAAACAAAAATTAAATAACATTTAAAAATGTTAAAAACATTAAAATAACAAAAAGTAGTCAAAATTAAAAACATTAAAAAAAATATGCCACAAAAAGCAAAACATTTAAATAAAACAAAATTTAAATAAAACACAAAACAAACATATTAATAAACAAAATAAAACGCAACATAAAAAAAAAAACATAATATAAAACATAAATATTAAAAAAATAAAATAACAAAACCCTAAGTCTATACCCATACCCCCTACGTACCCCCCCACACCATGTAAATCTTAATTCCCACCTAGCATACTCCCCTCCCACGTCATTTCCCACTAACCTACCCCCTGTCCCATCTCCCTACGTCATCTCCCCTACTCCACTACCCCCCACCTGCCTATAAGCACTCCCACGCACCTTCCATATGCGCCCTCATCCACCATATAAGTATCCAAATTAATCCATTTGCCCAGTTCTTAGAGCCTGACCCCCTTGAGTCTGATTTTAATCCGACCTCATATTAAACCTCACACAATCTCCAAAGGCCCTGATTTAATCCCCAAAACCAACCATCCTGGTTCCAAGTCGGACTCCCCCAGGCATTCTAATTTAACGAGAGGGGGGTCCGAGATTTTTCCCACCAAAAAACCACTTTCGGGTAACCTTTCGAATTCATTTCACGCATTTTCACCATGTCTTCTTTCGACGGAGTTCCTGAGCAAACGGAGACGAATTCTAAAAATCTGAGAGAGGTTTTGGTCAGCACGTAACGAGGACAAAACCCTTTTTTCGGTTTTGCAAATGTAGCTTACGAAAGCAGAGCAGGTCGGCTGCATCTTCGAGGCTCATTTTTCCAGATTATCCATTTCAGCCTAGTCCTGGCTTCAAGGTGAGCCGCCACGCACCAGCTGGAGAGAGCGACTTTATGTAAACCAATGAGGTTTTGCCCAACATACGTCGACATACACAACTCCTTCATTCTTTTCTCGCCCAGGTCATAATTGAGGATAAAATCAATGCCTGATAACTGGAATTCTAGTTTCGGCAAAGAAAACGGGTCCATTTTTTATGGCAACAATCTCCGAATTTGGTGGGAATGGTGGTTATTTTCGGCCGAGACGGTTGAACTGAATTTCTGAATCCTGAGGAGTGGATGATCTATATTATTTATGGATATGATTTTAATGTAATAGGTTGATCTTCACCGGAGGCGACCGAGTCAACATTTTCGAACCGCTCACCATTAATGAAAGATTCTTTACGTGATTCCTCAGTATTGCCACTGCGGATGCGGGATTTCTCGAATGTTTTCTTGCTCAGAATCCAATTTGTTTTCTAAATCTAACTTAAGTGAATAATAGCTTTATGTTACAGGATTTATCCCCTATACCCTGTTTCCGATTCTCAAGATTTCAATGTTCATCTTCTAAAGATCTTCAACTAAGAGATTCTGCGTTTGTTAGTTGGAGTTGTTTCCCCTTTCTTTTCCTCTATCCATCACTTAAATTATTAAAGATCCAAAGGAGCTTGTTATCTCAGCCTGCGGAAAGTTTTCACATTTCCGGTCAGATTTCATTCCTAATTAATTGCGCACTTATAGCCTAATGGATGTAAGCCGTCTCCACCAATTTTATAAACCATTTTTACAACAAACTCACTGTTCTCATTACCTAGCCTAATATCATTTTCAAAAAAAAAGCTACATCATACAGAGAGACCCCTCTCCTCGGTCTTGGAGGCTAGATCTCAAGACTGGCTGTCTCCGATGTTGCCTGATCGCTTTTCAAATTTCGCAACATGAGTGCTAATAATCTAATTCCTATACTCCACAGCAGAATGGAGTTACTGAAAGGATGAATAGAACTCTCATGGGCATGGCAAGATCTATGATACAGTTTAAAGGGTTGAGCACAAAATATTGGGTTGAAGCAGTTCATACTGCAGTTTATCTCAGAAATCGATCACCTATATCAGCTTTAGATGGAAAAAATCCTTATGAAACTTGGTACGGTTTTAAACCCAAGGTAAATCATATTAGGTTTTTTGGCTCAACATGTTATGCTTTAGTTCCTAAGGAAAAGAGGAATAAATTAGAAAATCGAAGTATGAAGTGTACCTTCATTGGATACTATGATGAAAAGAAAGGGTATATATTGCTTTTAGATGGAAAATTCATTGTCAGTAGAGATATTTTTTTTTATGAAATTGAAAGTAAAAGTTTAGATGAGATTAATCATCTCCTTAGTCATTTAGAGAAGAAAAACATTAAAGGTAAAGGTAAGTTGGACAAGTCAAAGAAAACATTTTGGTTTGAAAAAGACTTTGTTTCGCCATAAGACATCTCTTTATCAAATAGTTCTTCTTATTCATCTGATAATGAAATAACAAAAGACTCTTTTGATACCAAATCTTGAAAAGAATCTTCTCCAACCTCAGATATTTCAGATGAAAGAAGAGCCTCATTTTTTGAAAATCCTCTTTTCAATAATAATGGTGATTTAGATCCTCAATCCCCTCAACATGAGAATCCAAAGTGGGTTGAACAACTTCTCAAATATTTTCATTCAGATGAAATGAAAAAAATAGGAACCATTGGATCTTCAAGAGCATAAGCTATTTTTTCTCATGCTTCCACTGAACCGACTTCTTTTGTTGAAGCAGTTGGACATAAAGAATGGCAGGAAGCAATGATTAATGAATATGCTTCAGTACTTGCAAATGGGACTTGGAACTTAGTTGATTGTCCACATGATGTTAAGCCCATCAGTTGTAAATGGGTTTATCGAGTAAAGTACAAGCCCAATGGTAAAATTGAAAAGTACAAAGCAAGACTTGTTGCTAAAGGTTTTTCTCCACAGGAAGGAATTGATTATGAAGAAAATTTTGAACCCACAGCTAAATGGAATATTATTAGAATGGTTATCAATTTGGCTGCATATAATGGTTGGAAATTACATCAAGTGGATGTCAAAAGTGCCTTCCTGAATGGATATCTAAAGGAAGATATTTTCATGACTCAACCACAAGGTTTTGAAGCTAAAGGAAAAGAACATAAAGTTTTCAAACTTGTGAAGGCTTTATATGGTTTGAAACAAGCTCCTCGAGCTTGGTATGAAAAAATGGATTAGCATCTATGAAAGGTGGGTTTTCAGCGAAGTGAATCAGATGATACATTGTATTTTCAAATGCAAGATAAGCACATGGTGATACTTGTACTCCATGTTGATGACTTAATCATAACAGGAAATAATGAATCTCACATCAAAAAAGTTAAGGAAGAACTTAAAGCAGGGTTCAAAATGACCGATATAGGGGCACTTCATTATTATCTCAGAGTATAAGTATCTCAACATCCTAACCAAACATTCCTTAGTCAAACTAAGTATGGCACTGAATTGTTAAAGAAATTTGGCATGGAAGATTGTAAACCTTCTCTTACCCCCATGGAGCAAAAATTGAAACTTTCAAAATTTGAAGGGGGGGGATTGGTAAACAGTACAAAATACAAGAAATTGGTTGGAAGTCTCATTTATTTGACAAATACTCGACCAGATTTGTCATATTCAGTCAGTATACTTTCAAGGTTTATGCAGGAACCAAGGGAAATTCACTGGAATTCAGCAAAAAGGATACTAAGATACATTCAAGGTACAAAAGACTGTGGTCTTCTCTACAAAAGGAAAAAAAAAAATTACACTTGTTGGATATTCAGATGTTGATTTTGCAGGTGACATTGATGATAAAACATCCACTTCAGGTTATTTAATGAATATGGGTTCAGCAGCAGTATCTTGGAATTGTAAAAAGCATACAACAATTTTCAATTCTTCAGCAAAGGCAGAGTACATATCAGCTTGGGAAGCAACATCTGAGATTGTATGGCTACGCAAAATTTTACAGGATCTTGGTGAAACTCAGAAATCACTAACTACCTTATTGATCGACTGTCAGTCAACAATAAAGATGGCCAAGAATCCAATATTTCATTCAAATACTAAACATGTCGACACCAAGTACCACTTCATCCAATCGCTCATCATCAAAGACATCATCAAGCCTCAGTTCTATCCATCTAAAGATCAAACTTCAGATATTTTTACCAAACCTCTTGGTAAAATAAAGTTCACTAAGTTCAGAGATGAACTTGGTATTTGTAAAAATGAACTTTTGGATTAAAGGTGGGATTGTTAGCCTCATAATCCTAAATTTCTATAGTTTAAGTATTTTCTAGTATAAATGTTTTTAGAAATTAATTTATTCTAGTTTATTAGGATAAGGACACTTAGATTATATGTAATGGACACCTATCATAGTCATGTGATTATGTGATTGGTTGTTCTCCTAGTTTTTAGTTTAGAGTTGAGATATATAAACTAGCTCCTTCGTCAAGTGAGGTTAAGTGGTAGATTATGAGTTCTCACCTCATATTGTAATCACTTTTTCCTTATCAATACAATTACATGTCTGAGGATACTTTGTCAAAAAGAAGGACGTTGCATTTGAAGGCACTTTGGAATACATATATCTAGGGTTTAATGTCCCTTCCACTTGGAAATTATCCCTTCAGGTCCTAGAAGTCACCATGATATCCCTAAACGTCATCCAGAGCTAGGGTTTCATCTTTGGAGGGAATTTTTTAGGCAATTGGCACATGTGGGCAAGATTTTAGGCCTTTGCAGGCCCATTGTTTCATCTTCCTTGCCCAATGTTCCACACTTGAGGCTCAATGTCACCCTAGAGGGGCATGATTTCACCCTTGGAGGAGTTTTTAAATGAAAATTCATTTAATTATGGAAATTTTTTATTTTTTGTAACAAATTGGCCAGGTCGGCCCTATTTTTTTACCTTAAGGTTAATTAAGGTCATAATTTTGTATAAATAAGACAAAAGTACATTAATTTTTCATCATAACTTGTCGTTGAAAGGAAAGGGAATGAAATTTTCTCCCTACTAAGGAGTCATTGGCTGAAATAAGGAAGGCGCATCTCTCTTTTAAGGCTTTTTTTTGGCACTTGGATCAATTTTGTGAAGTATTTTGGTAATCTAGCATTGTTATACACGATTATTCTTGGTGAAAGTAAGTAATTTTTTACTTTGTCATTGTTTAAATGGTTATGGTAATGGTCTGCTTGCTCACATAAGATTATGAAATTGCATGTTTAATTAATGCTTGAAGTAAGAAACTTAAGGTGCTACTTTCTTGCTTTTCATTTCCCAAGCTTCATTAAATTGATATAGTAACTAGTGCAACCTCTAGAGCCCTAAAGTGATATCACTTTAGAGGTTTTCATTGAGTTATTGTTGCATAAAACTTCCATCCAAAAGAAATATAAAGAGAAGGAGGTGTTAGGGCCAAGAAGTGCCTACACCCTAGCTTCCTACATTCTTGTGGTCAAAGGCCTAGGAGGACTTAAGGTGTTATTCCTCCTAATCCACTTTTCCCTCTTGGATTTTTTGCATTATCATTTATTATCAGCCTTAGGAAGAGCCACCAATATTTACCCCATTACCCCTAGAAGGCACTAGTATCATCCCTTAACCTTTGACAAGGATCATCAACCTTCAAACTCAATTTCTCTACCTGATACCCTACTAACCTAAACTAACTTGCTAACCTATTCTAGAAATACTAACAGTTAATTTGTTGTTGTCACAATCACCATTTCAGCTATCATTTTGCAGCATTATTAGCCAACTAACCATCTTCAAACAGCCCAGAAATTGTATAAGTCCAGGTACAATCAATAAATGCTAAAGTGTTTGTTAAATTGTCTTAATAAAATACATTTATCAAGCTTAATTATTGTTTTCATTACTCTAATTTGTTGTTGTTACAATTAGCTTAGACAACTTTTAAAAATTTATTTGTTGATCGATACATATCTAGTCTTGCATGAGACAAAGTGTTATCATTTGAGACCTTAAGAATCTTGTTATATTGTCCAATTAAGTACATTTTATGGGTATCATTGCAATTGTCATCATTACTTATTGATGTGTGTGTGTGTGTGTGTATGTGTGTGTGTGTGTATTTGTTGCATACATTGATTGATAACAAACATTCTATAAACTTGAAGTCTTGTTGAAGCATTTATTATTATTTGTTGTTGTCGTAACATTTTTTGTTGTACTGGTAAGGGGAAGGTACACTTTATCATTCGTTTTCTTCATCCATCAAGACTTACATTTGACTTGAGTGACCTAGAGAGAGGGGTGGTTTACTTGTTATTTATCTCCTTGGTAAGGGGAAGGTACACTTTATCATTCGTTTTCTTCATCCATCAAGACTTACATTTGACTTGAGTGACCTAGAGAGAGGGGTGGTTTACTTGTTACTTATCTCCCTTCATCAACCCACTAGGTCTAGGGGTGTCTCCCTTGGAGTAGAGTCATATTCCTCCTAAATAGAAAGAGGTATTGTGTTGAGGTGACAATGACAGGATTACCTTTGTGTTACGCTAATATAGGCATAATTTCCTTTAGGCTTTGGGAAAGTATAGATTGTGTGATAACATATTTGGCGTCGTTGTCGAGGAACATTGAGTCAATATTCCTCAACGAAACTTTTTCGGTAAGCATTTTACTCAAAGCCTTTACTTCAAAAAGCTTACTTGGTGATTCCCTATTTTCCCTTTGATGGTCCCTAGAAGGATTATCTGGAGACTCCATTAATGAAAAATCCAACCATGGCTTCTCAATGGGACCCAGGTAATTTTAAACCCTTGGATATGAGTGAAATTTTGGGTTACTCTCGACAAATACCTCTGAGGTATGAAAAGTGGCTCCCTATATTCACTGGTAATGATGGGGTTAGAGCCAAACATCACATGGATAATTTTTGGGCTTTCTTTCAAATCCACCCTATCAATGATGATGTTGAATATTTGGTGATTAAACTTTTCTCTTCCACTCTTCATGGTGATGCTAAGAAATGGTATGATAGTCTCCTTGATTTCAACATCACATCTATGCCAATTAGAAGAAACCTTCCTCAAGAAATGGAATATTAAAATAGAATATATCCACATGTTGATAAAAAGACTCAAATATGTGAAACAAACTAA
Source organism: Picea sitchensis (assembly GCA_010110895.2). Lineage (NCBI taxonomy): Eukaryota > Viridiplantae > Streptophyta > Pinopsida > Pinales > Pinaceae > Picea > Picea sitchensis. The sequence goes on from SNQJ01S0045515.1 coordinate 81,880, forward strand.
GAACGAGATTGTCAAGGAGTTCCATACCAGGTTTGAGAATTTGTTACAACAAATTCCTAGAAGACATCATCCTGAAGACAAGTATCTCGTTTATCTCTATACCAATGCACTTTCAACACAACTAGGATTCCTCCTTAATCAAAAGGCGCCAAGAACAATCCAAGAAGCTTATCATATGTCTATATAAATTGAGGCAAATATCTCCTCGCCCAAGGGAAAAAAATCTCTCTACTCTAGAAATCAAGGTTGATGACCCCAAAGATACCCCAGGTACTTTTAGTCTGGAGAGATTAGCTTCCCTTGAGATCTTCATTAGTAAATTCCAGGAAAGATGGGAAAAAATCATCGACCAAAAAGAGGTTGAGGAGAGGGAACCTAATGAAGGTTACCAATCCCATGAGGAAGAGAAAAAATTTACGCATGCTTATATCAAGGATAATGAGGACATGGTTGAAGAGCGAGAGCCTGAAGATATCAAACATGATGATGAAGTATTATTGTGTGATATTCCCTCTGATGAAGCCATCTAAGATCCTATTCCTCCTGCACAAGAAGAAGAGAATGAGATTAGTCATTTTCCTTTTCAGGTTTTTTATGATACCCTATTCTATGATTCAGAAGGCGAAGAAGTAAGGGGATCCTTGGACAAGCTAGACCCTCCATATTGTGATAATGTGATTGAAGAGGTGAGTCATGAGGACAAGATATTGATTATTTCTCTTCCATTTGATGAATTCATCCATGTCTTTGACTCTCCTGCATAGGAAAAAGTGAATACGGTAAGCTGTTTCCCTTTCCAAGATTTTGATTATGCTTTATTTTATGATTTGGAAAGTGAAAAGGTGTTAGAGGATCCCTTGGATGTATTAAGTCTGTCATTCTATGATAAAGGTAGTGACATGGTTGATAATATTGATGATTTCATACATGTTGGGAAACATAAATGGGATGTGATTGGGTATGATGGGGATCCCATTTACGACATTGAGGGTCATTTCCAAATGTTTCCTTTACAACTATCATATGAGGTTAATAATAATTTTGACATTTGGCAACAAAGAGATGATGTGGTTACAGACGTTTTCCAAGCACTATGTTCTCCTGATTATTTTCAGTCATACCTTGAGGATTTTGATGAGTATTCCTTTGATCACTTGGATGTATTCTATGAATAATATTATCAACCATCGTTGTGCTCAGATCTTGATCAGGGTGAGGATGTTGTTTTCCTGAAGCAAGGTACTCGTGACAAGGTTTTCCAGCTCCCTTCGACTACTTTACCTTGCTATGTCACTAAGGGTGTAGTTGGGAAACATGTCCCTTGTCTTGAGTTTTCTCTAGGGAAAATCCTTCTTTTAGAATTCAAGGGTAGGTTGAATGCCTTAAGAAGAATTTTATTATCTCGATCTTTCAACCTTCCCCTAAGAATTTTTCAATCATACTTTGGGTTCTTGTTAGTCCCTTCTCAGACCTCAGGGAATGATTGTGTCCAAGGTAGCCAACCTTCAGAATCTTTGAGTTATATTCTTGAGTCGTTGACCTGTCACGATCCTTTTCTGAGATGGATTGAGAACTTTCCTAGAAGTGTGACTTGGCATAATTTTGTCCCTCCCTCCCGCCTCCATGAGCTATATTTTACGATTTCTAATGATATAATACATGATCTAACTCATGTTATTTTTTTGCTTAACTTGTCATTATTTTGATTTATGATGAAGCACAGAGGCAGGTATTATGATATATTTCTAGGATGGTTTCACTGGTTATATGAATACACCTAGCAGTCATCCAACAGGTAAGTAGAGGTAGGTAGGAATTTGCATCCATTATACATACCATTGCATTTCATGCTAGTGTAGTTGTAGTTTCATTTTCATATTGTTTTGTCTCATTTATATATATGTGTGATCATAAGCATATGTTATATTAGAGATTATTTCATTTTGATTTTTATATATCATATATGGACAAGGGGTGATACCACCACCCCAGATATTACTGACCTCTTTTGGTTGAGATTTAGCAGGAACATTCCATACCAGAGATGTTGAGGTCCTCATGTGCTCTATGGTGAGCACATGTCCTCGAGTTGGAGCCAAATGTTACTCCCAAGCCTAGGGTTAACTAAGGAGATCATGTCTTGAGGCCCACAGGTCCTAGACATGGAGTGTCAAGAGCCATATGACTTAATCATAGCCCCGAAGGGACCCTCTTTTCTTCAGTGCAGTCCACATATCACCAACAACAGTATTCATCACACAGGCTTGGTCTTGAAGTGGAAATGGGTCTTTCTCCATGAGGTAATGAGTCTAGATTTCATGGTATGTATCACTCTGATATTTGAAGCACTTGAACATGTTGCAAAAAGTCTTTCTTGATTTCATGACGTTTTCTTGGAAATTATTTTGTTTTCCTTGTTTAAACCTGGGAGGGTGAAACAGTGCCCTAGTAAGTTGATTTCCCTATAGGATGGGTTTCTACTGGGTGGATATTTGAAGAGTCATCGTATGTTCCCTCCATACTTACCACTTTCTATATCTATCCCTTCCATCTCCCCATCTTTTGGGCATTTGGATAGGCTACACTAGGAAGGGTTGTACCTTAGCTCGTGGGAAGAAGGGGCTAAAGGCCTAAAGGGTAAAAGTAGTTGGAAAGAGTTAAAAGCCAATTTTGAAACCTTCAATATGCTTTGCCCAGGGATCCCCGAGAAATTAGTGAAAATTTTCTCAATAAGAAAAAGGGAACCACAAGATAACATGAATACTCAAGGTATTAGTTGATGGATAGGAGGTCTCATCACGAGCCGACCTATTATAACCATGAATATGTAGTGGTATGACATTACCAACTATCTAGTCACCAAAACATGGTAGTGTCTCTTGGTTTCATAGCCAAGAGAAAGGGGGTCTCATCACAAGCCAGCCTTCTCATTTCCATGAAATGTTTTGTGAATGACATTGTCACCTCTGGTGACCAAGCCAAGACAGTCGCCCTCAATTATTCCCTTGTAGCACAAGAGAAAATATCAAAAGAAAGAAAGCTAAGAATAAATGGAAATGAATGTTCTAGGAAACAATTACATTCATGACAAGTTGCAACTCACCCTCCACAAAGGTGCCCACAGGTAAGACTCTACATTTCTCCGTTATCACATGCACCCCACGCCCAAGGTTTTCTCCATGCCACCTCACACACTTTCATTTCTTGGATTCGAATCCACCTAGTAAACACCCTATACTTGAGGGATTGGCATAATAGGACACCCTGAGACCCTTTCCAAACCTAAAATTTTTAAATTGTATAACATATTTGAGCATTTGTTTGGGGTTAGGGGGGTTTGATGCACATGTTTGGGTGATTTAATTATTAGATTTGATTTACATGCTATGATCCTTGTGACTCATGGACCCTTGGAGGGCGTACTTGTTGTCTCTATAGGACCTTTCCCAGTGAACAGGTGTGCATGAGGAAATGACTAGCTTGGACCTTCATGAGGGCTCAAATCCCATCAATGGATCTCGAGACCCCAGCCAGGGGACAAGACATAGATTGAAGACATCAGGAGAAAGAAGTATGTTTCCTTTGGAGGCACTTTGGCAGACCTAGATCCAAGGTTTCATGTCCATCCCACTTGGATGTTAGCCCTTGAGGGTTCTAGACCTCACCATGATAGCCCTAGACGTCATTCAGAGCTAGGGTTTCATCTTTGGAGGGAATTTTTGAGGCAATTGGCACATGTGGGAAATATTTTAGGCCTTTGGAGGCCCAATGTTTCATCTTCCTTGCCCAACATTCCACACTTGAGGCTCAACGTCACCCTAGAGGGGCATGACGTCACCCTTGGAGGATTTTTTAGATGCAAATTCATTTAATTCTGGAAAATTGTTTTTTTGTAACAAATTGGCTAGGTCAACCTTGTTTTTTTTACCTTAAGGTTAATTAAGGTCATAATTTTGTATAAATAAGACAAAAGTACATTCAGTTTTCATCGTAACTTGTCATTGAAAGGCAAGGGGCTAAAATTTTCACCCTACTAAGGAGTCATCGGCTGAAATAAGGAAGGCACATCTCTCTTTTAATGCTTTTTTTTGGCACTTGGATCAATTTTGTGAAGTATTTTGGTAATCTAGCATTGTTCTACATGATTATTCTTAGTGCAAGTAATTTTTTACTTTTTCGTTGTTTAAATGGTTATGGTAATGGTTTTCTTACTCATATAGGATTATGAAATTGCATGTTTAACTAATGCTCGAAGTAAGAAACTTAAGGTGCTACTTGCTTGCTTTTCATTTGCCAAGCTTCATTAAATTGGTCTATTAACAAGTGCAACCTATAGATCTCTAAAGTGCTAGCACTTTAGATATTTGCATTGAGTTATTGTTGCATAAAACTTACATCCAAACAAAATATAAAGAGAAGGAGGCGCTAGGGCCTAGAAGTGCCTACACCCTAGCTTCCTAACTTCTTGTGGTCAAAGGCCTAGGAGTACTTAAGGTGTTATTCCTCCTAATCCCTTTTTCCCTATTGGATTTTGTGCATTATCATTTATTACCAGCCTTAGGAAGAGCTTCCAATCTTGACCCCATTACCCCTAGAAGGCACTAGTCTCATCCATTAACCTTCGACAAGGATCATCAACCTTCAAACTCAATTTCTCTACCTGATACCCTACTAACCTAAAATAACTTTCTAACCTAGTCTAGAAATACTAACAACTGATTTGTTGCATTCACAATCATCGCTTCAGCTATCATTTTGTAGCATTATCAGCCTACTAACCATCTTAAAACAACCCAAAATTTGTATAAGGTTGGGTACAATCAATAAATGCTAAAGTGTGTGTTAAATTTCCTTAATAAAGTGAATTTTTGAAGCTTAATTATCGTTGTCATTACTCTGATTTGTTGTTGTTACAATTAGATTAGACAGCTTTTAAAAAGTCATTTGTTGATCGATACATATCTAGATCTTGCATGAGACAAAGTGTTATCATTTGAGACCTAAGCATCTTGTTATATTGTCTAATTAACTGCATTTTCTGGGTATTATTGCAGTTGTCATCATTACTTATTGTTGTTATATATGTGTATTTGTTCCATACATTGATTGATAACAAACATTCTATAAACTTGAAGTCTTTTTGAAGCAATTATTGTTGGAGTTACTTCACACACACCTAGGATTTATTTTTCCTAA
>SNQJ01S0045515.1:87085-102070 GCA_010110895.2 Picea sitchensis
CTTGGCCCCTCTCTTGCCGCAATGTGGTCCATCTCATGTACTGGTCCTCATAGTTGCCAACGGGATAATATTGTTCCTTTACCGCATCCAAAAAAAATTCCCAAGTGGGCTCGGCCCCATATATTCCAGACTCCTCTGTGGAACTTTTCTCCCAGTAAGTTTCCCACCAATGTTTTACATGAGGGAGAGCTTTAAGGAGTGCAAAGGTGATCTTTTCTTTATCGGAAAAATTGTGAATAGAGAAATAACCTTCTAGCAGAGTTAACCATTTTTCTAGGGCTTTTGCATCTATTTGTCCTTCAAATACAGGAATATCAAAATTAACTTGTACCTTGAAAGTCGAGGTGCTTCCAAAGTGGCCACTTGATGAATATTTGCTTGTTGCTATCGGCAGGCGTTGAAGGATGTGGGAAAAATTCTCCATCATTTCGTCCCTCTGTCGCGTGAGAGCTTGCTCAAGCAACAGACTAATAGGATCGCCTGCTCCATCGTTTTTATTTTCTTCCACCATTGAGGGTTTCTTGGGTGTGCGAGAGTGATTATCTTCAAGAGATACAAGCTTGAGACCCAAATTTCTATACTCGGACCTCATCGGGGACATGCACTGAAAAAACGATCAAGAACAGCCTGCTCTGATACCACTAATCTGGATTATTTTCGGCACGAAATGAGAGCGGAGATATAATAAATAAATGCACAGAGATATCACGTATATCCAATAATATAACCAAAATATATTATATATGCAATCATAAACACAAAGATACAGTAATACACGATTTCTATTAATAAAAGAAATGTACAGAGACTATAAAAATACAGAGTGAAAGACTCGCTAGAATGATGGCAGATTATCTCTGAGAAGAGATGTGACGGCTACTCGCATTCGCAAGAAGATGATTACAATTAGGCTCTCAAGGAATTTTTACAATAAAACAGGAATGTAAAAAACCCTAGACATCCAAAAACCTAACCCTAGGAGATGAAGCGCCAAAAGTCATGTGGGCCCCGTTTGGTAAGTTAGTACATCAACTTCTCGGGGTCGTAACTTTTGCATACGATCTCCATTTTAGGCGTGTGATAGCTCGTTGGAAAGGTATCATCGAGGAGATTCATTTTGGGGGCTCAATTATGACTTATGTTATCACTGAGAACCTCTATCTCAAAAAACCTTCATTTGGGCCCTCAAAATGGCCCCGGAAGTTAAAAACTGCTAAAAATAGTAAATTGCAAAAATTGCCAGAAAACTGTTTTGAGACAATCAGAAAAGGTGGGTGGCCATTGATATCCACCTGGATATATCCTCCCTCCTTAGGAACCAATGGTCTCCATTTCTTTGAGTTCCCGGGGGAGAGGGAAAAGTGTTTTCTGAATCTACATCTTGGTGAGTTGCTTGCCTTGTTGGAGATGTTGCGCTGCTCAATTTGTGGAATTTTGTCACGAATATGTTGAGTCTAAGGTTGTTCAACATGCCGGGCCACATGAGAGGATGGTGTGCAAAAGGAATCTTTGCACTTTGTTGCAACCTTGTCGACCTGCTTCTGTTGGATAGAAGGTGCAGGGGGTGAGGTTGCAGTGGTTGCAGTGTCCTTATGTTCCCCTTTTGAACAGATTGTGAAGAAGATGAATTTTACAGTATGAGATACTACCTTGTGGCTCTTTTTAGGTGGAACACTAGTCAGAACTACCTCTGGTATTATGTAGAGATGACCCCCCAGAAAAACAATGAAATTGTGGGGTCAAGACTCATAAACAACATGGCGCTTCCACATATATGGTTAGCCCAAGAGAACATCACAGACATCCAGTGGGGCAACATCACATAATACCTCATCCTTGAAGGGATGGATGTCGTATGACAATCGACACAGTTGGCTGACACAAAGATCTCGTCCTTGGCGAAGCCACTCGATGTTGTATGGTTGCGGGTGTGGTGTTGTCGACAATCCCAACTGTTTGACGACCTTTGTTGAGATGAGGTTATTCTGGCTTCCGCTACCAATAATAAAATGCAGCGGGGTCCCCTTCACCCACATCTGTGAATGAAAAAGGCACTCCCCCTTTTCAGGATCTGTTGGTTCTTCTGGTTGAATTGCTGCAGTAGCGACAATAGCAGTGGGGTATGTGTCAATGATCTATCCTTTACCAGTATTTTTAGAATCAGATTCTGAATCAGGGCTCAGCTCCTTGTCTTTGATCTCGGCCACCAATGATTGTTTTGAGTGACATTCATTGTTGTTGTGCCAGGGGATTTTATGGAAATCGCACCACTTTCCGGTGTCCTTCTTTGTCTTCCCGTGACCCTTCTTTTCCTGTGGCTTGGACTAGTTTTCAGGAGACTGTGTGTTGGGGTTGTCTTTGTCATACTTTGGTTGTTGTGGATTTGCAGACCTGAACTCCCGTTTGTTCTGGTGCTTAAATTTCTACTCGATTTTAACAACATATCGATAAACAGGATCGAGTGAAGAGATATCCAGAAAATCCATTTCAGTTTGGATGTATCTGTGTAGAGCCCCACGGTATTTCAGAACCAAATGTCATTCGGAGCCTTTGATACCCAGCTTGGTGCGCAAGGTATGGAAGGTATTGGTGAACTCTGGAACTTCTTGGCCCCTCTCTTTCCACAGTGTGGTCCATCTCATGTACTGGTCCTCATAGTTGCCAACAGGATAATATTGTTCCTTTACTGCATCCACACAAAAATTCCAAGTGGGATCGGCCCCATATATTCCAGACTCCTCTGTGGAAATTTTCTCCCAGTAAGTTTCCCACCAATGTTTGACATGAGGGAGAGCTTTAAGCAGTGTGAAGGTGATCTTTTCTTTGTCGGAAAAATTATGAACAGAGAAATAACCTTCTAGCAGAGTTAACCATTTTTCTAGGGCTTTTGCATCTATCTATCCTTCAAATACAGGAATATCAAAATTAACTTGTACCTTGAAAGGCGAGGTGCTTCCAAAATGGTCGATTGATGAAGATGCATCTGTTGCTATCAACAAGCGTTGAAGGATGTGGGAAAAATTCTCCATCATTTCGTCCCTCTATCACGTGAGAGCTTGCTCAAGCAACAAACTAATAGGATCGCATGCTCCATCATTTTTATTTTCTTCCTCCATTAAGGGTTTCTTGGGTGTGTGAGAGCGATTGTCTTCAAGAGAGACAAGATTGAGACCCAAATTTCTATACTCGGACCTCGTCGGGGACATGCACTGAAAAAATGATCAAGAACATCCTGCTCTGATACCACTGATCCGGATTATTTTCGGCACGAAATGAGAGCGGAGATATAATAAAGAAATGCACAGAGATATCGTGTATATCCAATAATATAACAGAAATATATTAGAGATGCAACCATAAACACAGAGATACAGTAGTACATGATTTCTATTAATGAAATAAATGTACAGAGACTGTAAAAATACAAAGTGAAAGACTCGCTAGAATGGTGGCAGCTTATCTCTAAGAAGAGATGTGATGGCTACTCGCATTCGAAAGAAGATGATTACAATGAGGCTCTCATGGCATTTTTACAATAAAAAAAGAATGTCAAAAACCCTAGACATCCAAAAACCTAACCCTAGGAGATGAAGCGCCAAAAGTCATGTGGGCCCCGTTTGGGTAAGTTAGTACATCAACTTCTCGGAATCGTAACTTTTGCATACGATATCTATTTTAGGCGTGTGATAGCTCGTTGGAAAGGTATCATCGAGGAGATTCATTTTGGGGGTTAAATCATGCATTTGGCTATCACTGAGAACCTCTATCTCAAAAAACCTTCATTTGGTCCCTCAAAATGGCCCCGGAAGTTAAAAACTACTAAAAATAGTAAATTGTCAAAATTGTCAGAAAACTGTTTTGAGCCAGTCAGAAAAGGTGAGTGGCCATCGATATCCACATGGATCACAAATATTTTGAATGACATATAGTGCTCAAGTACTGTGGCGGTCTGCATAGATACATCCAGACAGAAATGGAGTTTTTGGACATCTCATCCTTGGGCACAGCCTATTGTTATGTCGTCAAAATCGAGCAGAAGCTTAAACAAAAGACACGGCAGTTTGGGTCTGGGAACCCCTCATAGCAGAAGCAGGGTAAGGGAATCCCCAACCCATGGAACAATAATAGAGATACAATAAAAACTTGACTTCTATTAAATAACAAATATGTTGAAACTATAACATGCGGACTAAAAACAAGCTTGTTAGAATGGTGGCAGCTTATCTCTGAGAAGAGATGTGACGGCTACGCTCATTCGCAAGAAGATGAGTAAAATGAGGCTCTGAATTCCTTTTTACAATAAAAATGAATTCCAAAACTCTAGACATCCAAAAATATAACCCTAGGAAATGAAGCACCAAAAGTCATGTGGGCTATGTTGGGGTAAGTTAGTACATCAACTTCCTAGGGTCGTAACTTTTGCATATGATCTTCGTTTAGGGTGCATGATAGCTCGTTGGAAATGTATTGATGTTGAGATTCATTTAGGGGGCTCAATTAGAGCCTTTGGTTATTTTTTAGATTCCCTATAGTGAAAAAATGTCGTTTAGGCCCTCAAAATGGCCCCAGAAGTTTGGGAACCGAAAAACTGCTAAAAATAGTAAGTTGCCAAAAACTTGTTTTGAGCCAGTTGAACAACATGGATGGCCATTGAGATCCTCCTAGATCACTAATAGTTCCTCAAATTGATCCATTTTAAATACAGAATTAGACCTCACAAGGTTTCTTGCAACTCCACCCTGACTTTACCATGCAAACTCAACTATCCAGACTCAACAAATGAAGAGTGTCAGCTTCTACCAAAAATGCACCCATTTACAATTAATTCAATATTGATTTCAACAATGTAAAAGTAAAATTACAAAGACACTTATTGTAAATATACCTTAATTATGGAGTTGAGTGTATCATCGATGCTGAACAAAAAAATACCATTGGCTTAGTCTCTAAGTCACCAAAACAAAATCATGTTGTTGTCTTTAAACTGTTGTGAAAAAACCAATAGAGAAGATGAGCATCAAATAAAATACCATTGAGCACATACTTTTATCCCCATTTTTTGTATAACTAACGATATCGTGTCTCAAGGCCCTTAGGTTGCAGATATGGAGTGTCGAGAGACTATATTACCAATAGTACCCTTTGCACAGATGGAAAAGCCACTCACCACCACAGATGGTCACATTTTTGTAGATGGCATCCACCACACCAGCTAGCTTCCGAAAGGTAATGGGCCTTGCTCCATGAGGTACAAGTCAGTATTATGGTAAGCATCATTTCAATATTTAAGCCATTTGATTATGTTGTATCTTAGATTGCTCTAGATTTCATGATATATGCTTGGACATTATGCCTTTTTCCCTACTTCACCTTGGTGGTTGACATTGTGCCCTAGTAAGTGATTTTCCTTGGGGATGGGTTTTCTACTGGGAACTCCCTTAATGAGCCATCATATTGTTCCCGACCATACTTACCACTTTCCATCATTGTTCCCCTCCATTTTCTGATCTCTTGGGATTTTAGGGTGTATTAACCCAAGAAGGGGTTGTCCCTCATTCTATGGGAAGAAGGGGCTAAAATCCCAGAGGGGTTGATGTTAGGTAAAAGATTAAAGCCTTGTATAAACCTTCCATATGCTTCTCCCAGGGATCACCCAAGAAAGCAATGAAACGCTTATCTTTGAGTAAAGGGGACCCACAATATAATAAAGAATGCTTAAAATGTTAGTTGAAGGATAGGATGTCTCATCACGAGTCGACCTATCACATCCATGAATATCTAGTGGTATGACATTGTCATCATATGGTCACCAAACTAGGGTAATGGCTCTCAGTTGCATGGCTGAGAGAAATGGGGTCTCATCACGAGCCAACATTTTTCATTTCCACTAGGTGTTTATGGGCAACATTGTCATCATCTGGTCACCACGCCAGGGAAGTGACCTTCAACCTCTCATTATTCTATATTGAAAGAAAATACAAAGAGAGAAATATAAAAGCTAATTGATGGGCTTGGAAAAATTGCATTACTGACAAAGGTACCACACACACTCTACAAAGGAACCCATGAATGAGACACTACAACCCCTTGTATGTCATGATGCCTATGCCCATTGAGTCTTGACCCCAACCACTTCATCCACTTTACATGTCTTAGAGAGGGATCTCTTGGAAGATCTACTTGACCTAGGGAAAGATCTACCCAATAGGACACCTCATCAACCCTCCCATATTCAAGCTTGACAAGTCGCATAGTGTCTTTGAGCAGTTAATTGTTTGATATAGTGATATTTGATGCACATGCTTAGGTGGATTATTTATTGATTGGATTCACTTATCATGATGTTATGACTTGAGATCCTTGGAGGGAATGCTCATTTTTTTTTGCAGGAACTAGTTGGTGGACAGTTTTGGAAGAACAATCCTAGCTTGGGCTTTCATAGGGCTACAAGCCCACAAGTTGGATTTCAAGGGTATACATGACGGAGGAGAAAGATCAAACTTGGAAGGACTTTATGATGACTTGAATGACATATCTCAACCCTCACTTGCCAAACGATTTTCCCATGAGGGGAAAAACATCCTATTTTTGAGCTTGATGTCATGCTTGGGGGGCTAGGTCATGGTGGTGAGGTGCCACTCATTTGACTCATGGACGTTTGGAGGAGAAGAGGGTCTTCACCATGATGAGAGTGTTTAGATGCTTAACATGTGGCCTTTGGAGGCCTACCCATGCTTCTCCAACACCAATGACTTCCTCAAAGTGGAAAAGCGTCCCCTAAAGAGGAGACGTCCTTCTAAAATTAGGATTTTCTTATGTGCAAAAGTGAATTTTAAATGAATTACATTGTAAAAGGGGAAAGATTAGGGTTGTTGACCCCTAATTTTATTGATTGGATTCACTTATCATGATGTTATGACTTGAGATCCTTGGAGGGCGTGCTCATTTTTCTTTGCAGGACCTAGTTGGTGGACAGTTTTGGAAGAACAATCCTAGCTTGGGCTTCCATAGGGCTACAAGCCCACAAGTTGGATTTCAAGGGTCCGCATGACAGAGGAGAAAGATCAAACTTGGAATGACTTGATGATTGTTGGAGTTACTTCACACACACCTAGGATTTTCTTTTCCTAAGGTTTTTCCTTGTTTATTAGTCATTATCTAGTCTCCTATATTTAGGAGAGAATATTCTCTTTCAATTGACACTTCAGTTTGACTAGTTGAGTTGAGTTTAGATACTGCATTGGTTTTGTCACCATGCAACATTGGAATCATCACCAACTAATGCACACTTGCCTTGGGATCATCACCATACTGGTGCATTACCCTTGATTTCCTGAGTTAACTCCTCACTACTCTTTGTTCAATCAGTTAACTGAAGACTAGTTGACTAGTTAACTCAACTAGGTGGTAGTTCACTTTCATAACTTCCTGAAAGACTAGACTAGGTGGGAGTTTACTCCCGTAATTGTTGGTGTGTGTCCAGATCATTCTAGACCACCATTATGGCTCATTAGTTACTCATGTATCTTATATCTATTGTAAATTATTCACTCTTTGAGTGTGGAAACGATTAATGAGAATTCTTCAATTCTTTCTCTCATTCTTCTTCTTTCTCCAATTCTCTCTGCAAATGTGTGTATTATTGTTTATCTAGATCTATTATGTATAGTTTCAACACATTTACATGGTATCAGAGCCGAAGGAATGCTAAGCAAAAGCTACACCAAAATAAAATTGCAGGTACAAAAGATTGAAGACAACAAAAAGATGGATTATTCGCCAAAAGTACTTCTCATGCCTCATAACTATTTGGAATGGAAGCCAAAAATTCTGCTTATGCTCAGATGCAGAGGCTTGTACCAAATAACTATAGCAATGGAAGTAGAGCCTGATTATGTCGATGAGAAAAATGATTTTCTCAATAGACAAGATATGGCCATAGGATGTATCCTTTATTTTATTTCTCTCGAAATTCTCCATCAAGTATATGATGACTCACAAGAATTCACTCCAAATGATTTATGGAGCAGATTGGAGGTTTTATTTTGGAATAAGGAAGAATGCATGCAAAATGTTGACAAGATAGAGAATGTAGAAAATCCACTGGAAGATAAATCATCTCAGTTTAAAGAGCCTTCTACACAAGTATCTACAAAAATTTGTATTCCATTAATTGAAGATGATGTCTACTCCATTTCAGATTTGTTTTCTGAAATTCATGTGGAAGATATATGGCATGCATCTCAGGAGTCACATGCAGATATTTTTCCATGCACAATGTATGCATCTCAGGAGACMAAAAGGGAGTTGCGCACATCAGACTCAATTATGATATTTTATGAGAATTATTTAYAATAAAAAAAATGGATATTTGAATTCCTCTYGGGAAAATATCCAATTTCAAAAAACAAATCGTCTGAAACGGAGTCCGGGAAGTGAAGTTATGATCATTTTAAAATCAACAAAATTTCATCGTTTTTTCCAGAAACGGCTACACGGTTTTCAAAGTTTTATCCAAAATTTATTTGGATATTGTTCATTAAAAGAAGAGAAAGCGGATATGTGTGGACATCTCAATGATGCATCTACTTCATCATATCCATGCAGACATCTACATCTTCAACAAAATCTTCAACGAGCACAAACTTGCACAGTTGCAAGGTCTTCTTGGAGTGAAGGACGGGGTTGCTTAGCAACTATTTTTTGTTCCTTCTCATTTTTTATTTTTTTTATGCCTTGTAATTTGAGGGGGTGGGTTTCCCATGAGGTTTTCCCTTTTTCCTCATTTAGTTCAGTGTATCTTTTGTATTTGGGTACCTAACATGGCCTTGTTGCCGGGACCCATTGTTTATTTTCACCATAGTGATGTTCAGGGGGGTTGTTGGAGTTACTTCACACACACATAGGACTTATTTTTCCTAAGGTTTTTCCTTGTTTATTAGTCATAATTAGTCACTATCCAATATCCTATATTTAGGGGAGAATATTCCACTTGGAGAATATTATTTTTCAGTTGACACTTCAGTTTGACTAGTTGAGTTGATTTTAGATGTTGCATTGGTTTTGTCACCATGCAACATTAGGATCATCACCAACTAATGCGCACTTGCCTTGGGATCATCACCAGACTGGTGCATTACCCTTGATTTCCTGAGTTAACTCCTCACTACTCTTTGTTCATTCAGTTAACTGAAGACTAGTTGACTAGTTAACTCAACTAGGTGGCAGTTCACTTTCGTAACTGCCTGAGAGACTAGACTAGGTGGCAATTTACTCACGTAATTGTTGGTGTGTGTCCAGATCACTCTAGACCACCACTATGGCTCATTAGTTACCCATGTATCCTATATCTATTGTAAATTATTCACTCTTTGAGTGTGGAAACGGTTAATGAGAATTCTTCCATTCTTTCTCTCCTTCTTCTTCTTTCTCCAATTCTCTCTACAAATGTGTGTATTATTGTTTAGCTAGATCTATTATGTGCAGGTTCAACACATTTACATTGATTACTTGAGCGACATAGCCTAACCCTCACTTGCCAAACTATTTTCCTAGGAGGAGAAAAATGTCCTATTTTTGAGCTTGATGTCATGCTTGGGGGGCTAGGGCATGGTGGTGAGGTGCCACTCATTTGACTCATGGATGTTTGGAGGAGAAGAGGGTCATCACCATGATGAGAGTGTTTAGATGCTTGACATGTGGCCTTTGGAGGCCTACCCATGCTTATCCAACACCAACGACTTCCTCAAAGTGGAAAAACGTCCCCTAAAGGGGAGACGTCCATCTAAAATTAGGATTTTCTTATGTGCAAAAGTGAATTTTAAATGAATTACTTTGTAAAAGGGGAAAGATTAGGGTTGTTGACCCATAATATTTTGTTTTACCCTTTAATTTGTGGATAAGTCACTTTGGTGACATTTGTATAAATAAGATATCATCAAATCTCATTTTAACATAACTCTCCCTCATTGTGAGAGGACTTGATCCGAAATTTTCGTTATCTTTGGCACAATTGTCTCTTTCAGCTCTTGTTTATGGCTATCTATTGATGAATGGTTGGTAGAAGTCTAGCACTAGCCTTCAATAATGTTTTCTAGTTCTTATGGTGGATTATCTTAGCATTTATCTTGATCTTGGTATGGTCTTTTACTATTATGCAATCATGTTTTCAAGTCAAGTATTGTTATGCTAGGAGCTAGGTGGGAAGTATAAGGGAATACACCCCCACCATAGTCTTCATCATTTTATGCTTCATCTCATTGATTATACAAGGGTTTGCTAAGAGAAGTATAAGGGCATGCACTCTCTTAGCTTAAACCCTAGCTACAGAAACTTTCCTTGGGAAGTAAAAGGGCTTACACCCCAAAGGAGGTAGCTTATCTATATCCCTTTTTATTTGAATCCATTAACCCAATAGTAAATGCACTAGTCATATACTTTTGCATTGGAGATATAAAATCATTGTCCTAGGAAACGTAATTTTTTATCTTTTGAAAAGTGTATTGCTTGAAGTTGGTTTGCCTCATTGAGAGGAGTCTTCCCCTACTAGGGCATCCCCTATCTCCCATTAATTTTCTTGTTGTTACAAACCCTAACCTACAACCATTAGGTTTGATCTGACCTAGATAAACTACTAGCCATAACTCCTAAACTAACCATAGACTAGCTCCTAAATTTTGCTCACTTACTCTACTAACTAGGGCGCACATTTTGGACTAGTTCTTGGAAATTTTCCATGGTTGATTTTGTTGTTGCATGTCATTGAATGCTACAGCCATAAGGCTGCAATGTTCTGCAGAAAATACATGTTTACAACAGCCATCTTCTCTTGCTTCCTAAGTTCCATTTTTCAACCTATATTCATTGTTAATCTTGATGTTGATTTACCTAACTAGTTTAGATCTTTGTATGTTGATATAGATGTTTTGTTTGCTGATATAAATTTTCATCTACTGCAGCAAATTAGGGATAGAAAGATTAACTTGTTGATCAATACTAACATATATCATTGCAAGTTGGATTTCCTTATGTCTCGGGCAGGTACAATCATTTGGATAAGTACTATACCTGTGGAGAAACAATCACTTGGCTTACAAGGCATATCTTCCCAAATTTCATTCCACTTAGACTTGACCTCTAGGGGCTTCACTTCCATTTCTCTCTGTCTGCATCTCAATCCCCCTAGGGTCACCTGAATCGCCTCCCTAGAGTGACCTAGTCACCCTTGAAGTGTGGGACCTACATCTAGGTGACATTGGGTGTAGGATTCCCAAGTTGTAGCACTTTCTTTGTGGTTGGGTCGGGATTGTCCTAACCTACAACTTGTGCTATAACATTTTGGCGTCATTGTCAGGGAATATTCTTAATCTTCTTAGTACCCTAACGACACTTTAGTAAGTTATCCCAAATCCTTTCCCTTAGATTTTCTGGTGACTCCACCTAAGGGACATTCCCTTTCCCTTTTCCTTAATGAGATCATCTGGCGAGTCCACCTTCCCAGAACCCACTTTTCCTTTATCCTTTTCCATCCTTTGGTGAGCCTTGAGCTCATCTGAAGACTCCATTGAGGTATTACTCTAAGTAATGGAATCATGGCCTTACGGGAATTACCATGGGAATTCCATAAGGTTTATCCCTCCTTTGATGTTCAGGATATTCTTGGATATACAAATCATTTCTCCCCGGAGTGGAGGGCAAGTTTCCTCAAATTTGACGATGATCCAGCTCTAGCAGTGACCTATGTCGTGAATTATATGAAGTGTGCTTTGAGCTTAAATGTGCTACATGAATATGTTTTGATGAAAATTTACGTGTCTTCACTGGAATCAAGTAAAAAAGATTGGTTTGCACACTCATGTGATCGAAAGAGTATCCCTTCTTCTACAAATCTCATTGAAGAATTTCTCGGGCATTATCAGCCAGTTACTCAAAGTTTGCAAGATGTTTTCCAAGAGATCAAATACACTCTTTGCAGAGAAGGTTTTTCGATCGATGATGAGACAATAGATGAATAAAATCTTGAAGAAGATATGGATGAGATGTATGATGAAGATGAAGTATCTGCTCTTCCACTTGATGAGGACATACAGACCTCTACTCCTCTTGCACATCAAGAAGAGAAAATGATAAGTTATAACCCTTTTGAAAACTTTGATGATTCCTTGTTCCATGACTATGGAAATGAAGAAAACTGCCAAAAGGATCTCGATGAAGTTTCTCTTGCAGAAGGCCTGAACGAGAATTTGTTATCTGCTTTCCTTTTTGAAGAAAATGAAGTTATCCAGTCTTGTGAGGAAGTGATCAGCTCCTATGATGCAGATAAATTCATGGAACAACCCTCGGATATAGTTGATGAACGCATTGATGATTTCATACAGGTTGGAAGACGTAGATGGGATGTGGGTTGCTTCATTATTGATAGAGATCCCATTTATGACATTGAGGGTAGCTCTCAAGCAAAAGGGGTTGAAATGTCATATTTAGAGGACTGACCTCCATGCATGTATGATTCATATGTTTGGAAACCTAGTGATGACATGCTTACAGATTTGTTTTGCTCTTTCGAGGATGACTTGTTGCAGCATGATCTTCATTCATCCTTTGGTACATACCCTTTTGAGGATGCATATTTGTTTTATGAGCACTTCCAACCATTGTGCTTGGGTTTTAAGGAATACCAGGATGTCTCCACCTCAGAGTAGTCAGAGGTTCATTCTTCAAAGAGGAAGTATTTTCATCTTGGATATTTCTATGGAGATTCACAGGGGAAGAGGCAGTGTTTTTCTACACCTGAGACTATTCCTTACCTATTACCCTCTTCTCCAAAATATCGTGGAGTATTCTTTCGATCTCTCATCTCGTCTCAGCCCTCGAAAAGCGGTGAGTCTTTATGCGTCGATGAAGATGAGCCTTCGTCTACATATAGTAGCCCCTTTCATAGATGGATTGATCAGTCTTGTGGCTACACTTTCAAGCAGGATGATCAGGCTGATGGTTTCTCTTTCCAACAGGATTTCCTCCTTCCCACCCATCTTCATGAGTTTTATTTCATGATTGTTTATATGTTTGTTTATACTCGTTATTATTATGTATTTAACTTATCCTTGTTGTATTATATGATTAAGCACATGGGAATATACTTTGATGAGATGATCAAATGGTTGCACTAGTTGCATGACTTCACCTAACATCATCCAGCATGTGATCTTCAGGGCCCCAAGGCCCCAGGTAAGTAGGTAAGTCATCGTTTTTTCCCTGCATTTGCATATTGATTGTTCATGTTAGTTTAGATGCATCTCATTTTCATTTTTCTCTACTTGAATATTAATTTCATGCTTAGTTTAGAATTTATTAAAAAAATGTCAAAATTTTATTTTTCTAGCTTAGTTGGTTTTCATTATGATCATATGAGAACAAGGTTGAGTAAGCCATCTTGCACTTGACAGTTTGATGTTTTCTTGCAAGCAGAGTTCTACCAGGAGATGTTGTGGTTCTCATGCACTCTACGGTGAGCACATGTCCTTGAGTAGGAGCCAGATGTTATCCCCATTTTGTGGATAACTAAGGAGATTATGTCTCGAGGCCCTCGGGTTGCAGATATGGAGTGTTGAGAGACTACATGACCAATAGTACCCTTTGCACAGATGGAAAACCCACTCACCACCACAGATGGTCACAGTTTTGCAGATGGAATCCACCACACCCGTTGGCTTCCGGAAGGCAGTGGGCCTTGCTCCATGAGGTACAAGTCAGTATTATGGTGAGCATCATTTCAATATTTAATCCATTTGATTATGTTGTATCTTAGATTGCTCTAGATTTCATGATATATGCTTGGACATTATGGTTTTTTCCATTCTTCACCATGGCGGTTGACATTTTGCCCTAGTAAGTGGTTTTCCTTGGGGATGGGTTTGCTATTAGGAAATCCCTTAATGAGCCATTGTACCGTTCCCGACCATACTTACTATTGGGCCCGAGATATGATCAATTTATGACAGTTATTAGACACTTTTTTTCGAATGTACATATGTGTTTTTCACGTATTGAAGGATCTTTTTGAAGAATTTTATGCTAAAACGGTATGATCAATACTGGGTACGTATGATTCATGTTTAATGATTATATTGAGTATAATTCATCATGTTTTTATGCTTCCAAGGATCTTATTCACGTTTTTTGGTGTTACAGGAAGAAAACGCACCACGTTTTTGCTTTCGGCACTCAATCTGGCACTCCTTCCAGCACTCGTTCTAGTACCCAATCCGACACTCTGTCCAACACTGCGTATTGCACAAAAACGGAGGGCGACTTGGCAGTTATGCTATTGGCGACCAATGATGGGAAAATCGGGAACGTGGGTTTTGTTCGTGTTTGACCCCTCCAGCTACTAAACTTTTGATAACTCAGTTTTAGTTGTTCAAGAGGGTGATTATTGCCTCGCTCTGTTTTAGTAGTTAGGGCATCATTTAATGAAAATTGTCAAATTTAGAAGTGGTTCGACCCTCCTGTGGTCGACCACTTGGTCTGTAAACATTATAAATACCGTTGTGGTGGTTAGATGATTGTTAAGAAGTAGAAACACCAGTGTGATAGATAGAAATACGATTTTACTCTGTTTTGCTATTTTACATCGCCAGATTATACAAGAACTGCGTTTTTTAGTTTTCATGGTGAATTTGAATTGTTGAGTTCGTGGTGTGCTTTCAGAAAGTGACCATGATCTGGATTATTTTCGGCACGAAATGAGAGCAGAGATATAATAAAGAAATGCACAGAGATATTGCAGATATTCAATAATATAAAAGAAATGTATCAGAGATGCAACCATAAACACAGATATATAGTAATACACAATTTTTATTAATCAGAGAAATGTACAGAGACTGTAAAAATACAGAGTGAAAGACTCGCTAGAATGGTGGCAGCTTATCTCTGAGAAGAGATGTGACGGTTACTCGCATTCGCAAGAAGATGGTTACAATG
>SNQJ01S0045516.1:43044-68817 GCA_010110895.2 Picea sitchensis
AACTCCAAAGTGGTCCCCTTATGGTGAAATCCCTCACGGGAAGACGCTTTGCGGATTGCGTTATCCTAGAAGAATGGTTGGAGGACCCATGCTTGTATATGGAATAATGAGATTAAGATCAATGAAGTTGTTGGTGAGACTATCCTATATGGATAGTTCTTTTCATACCATTTCCGGTGGTATGTGGAATGCCACATAACTCCTCACGGTTTGAGAGTTATGGCCTTACGAAGTTAGAGGACCCTCACATGTTGGCTTGAAGCCCAAAAGGTTAAATAAGTTAAAGTGTTTGAAAAGAAAAAAACATTATTTAAATGATAAAGTAAAGTGACAAAGTCAAGGTGGATTATTTAAATAATAAAGAGAAGTGACAAAATCAAGAAATGATAAAGTAAAGTGACAAAATCAAGAAGGAATATTTAAATGATAAAATATTGGAGAACTTTCTATTTATGGAGAGTGGTTAACCCTAAAATAAGGAAAATACGTTAAGTCACCTAGAAATGGGTTAAGTAACCTAGAGGATGAAAGTATAAATAAGATAGCTATGGACTCTTGCAAAACATTATTTTTGTGGATCAATGGAGAGCTTCTTGTGAGAATATCTTTTGGAGTATTGATGGAGAGCTTCTTATGAGAGAATTTTGGTGTGGATCTCTTGAGAATGATTGAAGATCTATTTTGAGAAAGAGAGCCTGAGGAGGATCTCATGGACGCATTGAAGTTTCGGCAAGTCTGAGAACGTGATGGAAAAATTCTCAGAATTGCAGAAAAACACTATTTTCTGGTGCGTACGCGGGATGTCTGTGTATAGGTTGCATACACACAAGCTGTCTGTGTACAATGTGCATACAGTACATGGGATGTGAGTGTACAAGGAGCGTACAGTGTATAAAATCATGAAGAGTTTTGGTTGAGCTGATGACAAGCTCTTGAAGACTGAAGCAGGTTCCATATCTGCATTCTATGGGCGTAGATCTATCACTAAGACACTGGTATGATTACATTGTTGTCTTGATGGATAGTATTTCTTGTTGTGTTGTGAATTCCTAGGGAATTCTTGGTATGGTTGCTATGATGTGGTTTATGTTGGTTGATGGAGTGAGCAACACTCTTATGATTCATTACTGATATGATGGCTATAGTATGTTGATTTCTTATGCATAATTGAGTAGCATTCATATTGATTGGTTATGGAGCATGAGTAAGTTATTAGATAGCTTGGATGTGTTGTGACTGGATGGTGGTCAGTTTGGATAGTGAGAAATATAAGAGAATGATAAATTGGTTGCAGAGGATCTGAGTTGATCTTGAAGGATAAACCCTAATAGATCAGAAGGTATACAAATGTTGTATTATTGTTTGGGAGTGCATACGCAGGCTGTAGTATTGCTTGGGTGTGTATACACACATGTTGTACTACTGGTATTGTTCATACATATGCGTGTTGCACTACCGACAGGTTGCGTACATGTTGCAGATTGATATCTATTGAGGATTGTTGCCTCATCTCAGTTGGTGCTGAGTGTGTAAGCTGAGTCTTGCATGATAGAGATGGTTCTCTTGTAGAGTTATATTCTATTCAATTGTTGCTGAAAAACCCCAAGAATTTTAGTCCGTAATAAAAAAGAAAATTGTACATACGTCTTGTGTTCTTTGTGTTCATTGTGGTGATGACTTGTTGATGATATATTGTTGATATGTGTTCACATCTAACTAGTTATAAATGACAACAATGAGTAATAAGTAAAATGTTTAATGATAACTAATGAGTTTTGTGTAAGAGGGAAATTTTGGGAAAAAGAGACCCACACTCATTCACCCCCACTCTAAGTGTGGTAGGTGTGTCCAACAATTGGTATCAGAGTGGGCCTTCACTACAAGACTTAAAAAGCTGGAAGGAGATCCATAGACACACAAATGGATGATGAAGTTCCAATCCTTGATGAGGAAAACTATTCTACATGGAGAATATAGATGAGAGTACATTTGAAGGAAATGGGAGAAACTATTTGGAAGGCATCCATTGGTGGATCGGTTTCATTGAAGAACAAGTCAAAGTTTGCAACTCAAAGAAAAGGAAAGAAGAATGATGCATTGGATCTCAAGACCATTCTTAGTGGACTCTCAAGCCCTATCAAAGAGAGCATGGGACAATGCACTTCCTCCAAGGATCTATGGCTAAAGCTAGAGGAGACATATCAAAGCAAGAAGGAGAAGGAAGATATTGAATATCACTCCATCAAGATCATTAAAGGTAAATAATCTCTAAAAACCCTTGATTGTATTATTTCTAAATGTGATCTTGAAAACATTTCAAGTGATGATAAATAATCAAGTGATGATAGCACAAAGGAAGATCTTGAAGACATTTCAAATAAAGGCAAATAATTATGTGTTGATGTTGGCAAAAAGGAAGATCATGAAGATATTTCAAATGAAGGTAAAGAACCTTCAAAAACCCTTGATTTCAATGATGATGATGAATTTTTCTCTTCAAGTGAAGAATAAGATCTAGAAATAGTTTGTGTAAAGTTTGATGGTAATTATCCCATGAAAAGAATAGAAGAAAATCTATTAAAACTTCAAAAGGAATTTGAAGAGGGTTTATATAGATATAGAAGTGATCATTATTATATATACTATAACTATCTTTCAGATAACACTAAGAAGTTTCTTAGGAGGAGTCTAAGGAACATCTTGAAATTAAAGGAAATTCTCAAGGAACAAGAAGAGAGAAATAAGACTCAATTAGAAGAAAAGGAAGAAGAGATCACAAGACTAAAGAATGGAAAAGAAGATATACTTGTAAATGATGAGATTAGCAAAATTTTTGAAACCATTGTCCATCTCAAGACTCAAATTGAAGAAGCGAAAAGAATAGAGGAACTATTGAAGAATCAAATAAATGAAAAGGAAGAGTCATGTTGTAAGTTAGAAGCTGGAATTGTTGACCTTAGAAAGAAGGTAGAAAAGTCAAACAAATTCTTGAATAGCTCACGAATCTTGGATGAGATCTTGGAAATTCAAAGATCACCATGTGATAAATTAGGACTTGGATACAAAGAAGAAGCTACACATGCTAAAGAAAGAACCTCAAACAAGCATGAGGTAAGTCCACCAAAGAAGGAAGACAATGTTGCAAAACAACCATATACACAAGGCAAAGAAAATTTCAAAAGAACAAAGTAAGGAAGATATCAAGAAGCTATTCTTGGGACACCAAAGCAAAGGTATGAAAGTATTTTTCATGGGCATTGTTATTCATGTAATGGATATGGTCACAAAGATTTTGAATGTAGATCTTATGAAAGGAGATATAATGAAAGATTTTATAACACCATGAGGTGTATGGTCACAAAGATTTTGAAATGTAGATCTTATGAAAGGAGATATAATGAAAAGATTTTATACCACCATGAGGTGTTGGATGCATCGGCAGGAAACATTGCTTGGTTCATTTCCAATGATCCCAAGCTATTATGCAAGGATCATCACCGCTTTATAGTCTTTAAACATTTTCCGAAAGAGATATTACCAAACGAATTTTGTTGATCTACCTTTATATGTGTGCTTCTTATATGCGTGTATGCAGAAAAATAACAACAGAAAGATAACCATGGAACATACCTCAACCATATGCAATAAGATAGACAAGCCAAAACATCTCAATTCTTTCTTTATTCATAAAATAGAGAAACTCGCTAAGAATGCTCAACAGATGGCCAAAAAAGATAGACAATAGATAAGAGCTACAATAAAAATGCTCCCTCTAATACAAAAAGATCCTCCAAAGGCTGAATGAGAAATGAAGATCAATACAAGCATTTGAATGCCAAACTCTCCACCCGAAGAATGCCACGCTCCAATAAAATGTTGAAACCCTCAGTAACTCGGCCTTGCTGCCAAAAAGTGTCCAATCACCCTAATAATAAATATGCCAACCGATAGACCGGTGATGGTAAGAATAACCTACGTGGACGTAATCTCCAAGATCCCTCTCAATCTTTGTAGATCTGAAATCCCACCTAATGGTATACCTAATCGATGACTCAAACCCAGATAATTCGCCCGGCCGCCAAAACGCGGTCCAATCACCTTAATAAATATTCCAACTGATAGGTTGGGTGATGTTAAGAACAACCCATGTGACCGACTCTCCAAGATCCCTAATAATCTCTATAGATCCTAAATCCCCCATCTAGTGGTGTGCCCCACTTGATGACTTAAACCCTAGATAATTTGGCCCGACTGAAGGAGGCCTCCAAATGTTTCAAACTCTCTCCAAATAGTAGATTCAATAATCGCATTCACTAGGTCAAGTCTCAGTGGTCAGATCTGAAGTGTAACCCCTCCAAACGGACTAGATTCCGATCTAAAACTGCCCTCCTTCTTCACTCCGCCTCATCGCTTCTCATATAGAAATAATCACCATAAAAAATGTCTCATAAAGCACTAGATCTGATTTCCAAGGCCCTGGAATGAAAACCCAAGGGATAGAATCCTCAACGGCCCCACCCTCCTCTACACCATCTCTCCAAAGATGGTGTGCCCTCTCTCGAATCCCTCAACTGCGTGCCCTCTCTATCCGGGCATGAACCGAATGTAGAATCCCTCCCTAACCGAAAGCAGACATGGAACTAGAATGGTGTGGGAGAGTATTGCATCTCCGAGACCAAGCTTGGGACAAGATAGGAATCTTCACCACCTAATCGCCCTCTAGGGTTTGCTATGTCAAACCCTCAAAACCCCAATATTGGGTTCACTAGCTAGAAGCCGTAAATCAAAATAAGAACATACATGAATGAATGAGAAGAGTGTGCCCTTGCCTTTCCTTTATATCTTTTGTCTCACCTTGTCCCTCCAAAGTGATCTCTCTCATTTTATTAATATTTAATTAATTAATTAAATTTTAATTAATTAATTAACCTTTTTTCCCTTTGAAAAGCTCCTTATCTCTCCTTAGTGGCTTCCCTCACACTCAAAGTCACTTCTAGCCATCCCATCCCTGTAGTGTTTCTCCTCCCGACCCAATGAGCTTGGTCATTAATCGAGGTTCCTCCAAGTAATGTGGCCCAAATGCCCTCTTCAGTGAATTCCATCACTTATAGCTCAAAATAGTCAAATCTTGGAAATCGCCTAATGCAACGAAACCAAAGCCATCCCGTAGCGGAATGGATCATAATGATGGAATATGATCATCAATGCAAGATGGACCTTACAATGCCTCTATCATTCCTCAGACTCGCTATAGCATCCATTTGACTACTCGGGTCATCATAAATCTCAGCTCGCTGTGATGATGTCCCAAAGGGGACATTACATCATTGTAACACCATTAGATGCTACAAATGTAGTGCATTTGGCCACAAATCCTATAGGGAGTGTTGGAACACAAGAAGAAAATCCATGATGAGGACTTCATAACATGGATAGAAGAAGGATTGAAGTAAGGAAGGGAGATATCTTGAAAAATGGATGCTTAGAACTCAAGTTTTGAGGAGAAGGTTATGATACTCTCAAAAGTGGATGAAGAAGACAGAGTAGCCATAATATACCTGCTAACTAAGGAAGTTCAAAAGTGTCATCTACTCCAGGCATATGTGGGTGACAATGGTATCAATCACATACATACACAGGTTGGACCTTGGGTGATATCGCATATTCGCAAGCCGCCCGGTGGAAGTAGGGTCACGATATGTGGTGAAGCCTAAGTAAAAGGGCTATGCACATGGGTTGAATCTTGATGCATTGGTATAACTTTGTGATGCAAGGTATGACATGGTTTATCGCAGTTCTCATTAATCGCTTGCTGCGTGTGTTTTCTTTATTCGGCATATTGTATTATGTAAGGTTATGATGTAAAATAAAATATTGGATGCATGACACTAACCCAATAGTATGGATTGATGATTTTCAATTGAAGAACACAATGTTGATATGAAGCAGCTATGGCACCTCATGATATATTTGGATGATGTATTGGAAGCTTACTTGTTGAAAACTCATTTTACGCATTTATCATATGGAACAAATAGGACATGTGGTTGAAGTATTTGATGCAGTTTCCATCTTGGTACATCATTGTCGCATCTATAGTTGATGCATGATTGGTACTTTTCTAGTACATTGGTAGAGGCACTTACTAGCAGTTTGATTGACACATTTTATGGAGGATTTAGCATACATACATGAGATTCATCATTTTGTGGTATTGATGCATGGTTATGTTTGGTACACTCATAGATAGCATATTCTTGATGATATTGCACCATTAGTACTACTTGATTAGCACAACAATTGGCATTTGTTTGAGATGATTGTGGCACTTGGTCCATGATGGAGACATATCATGAGTGATATGATAAATTGTTTGGTACGTTGGTAGATGCATGGGCTGGCATATTATTGGTAGATGCACATGTTGGCTGCTGATGAGGCATATGGTTGATATATTCCATGGATGATATCTTTGGCACATTTCATGATGTTGTTGACGTACATGGTTGATGTACATAGGTGCTGTGCATGATGAGCACACATTTTGTACGAGATGTACTTGGTTGATATTTTTCTCTACACTCATTACCATTGTTGACATATCTTTGGTTTCATGATGATTGGTATGGAATGAGTTTTGATGCATGAACAGTCCAAGGATCATTACATGCTAGCACATTATTCATCTTGCGTAGAAGATAGGGGAGACATACCCATAGGGGGAGCTCATTCTTCTTCCATGATTATAGGAGGATATATTTATCTGATGCATACCTATAAAAGAGCCCTATATTTGATGAAAAATCATAGAGGCATAATTCAAGGGGAGCAATGGTCACAAGGGGAGTATTGATGGATGTATTCATGATACATCAGAAAGGGATATCCCTTCAAAAGAGGAGAGATTATTTAGAGGATGATCAAATTCATTCAGACAGGGGGAACATCCCCAATGAGAGGTCGCCAGGGGAGTGTTCTGAGAGAATCCCCTTCCATTGATGTCAAAGGGGAGAAATGGTCACATTGATGTGATTGATGTTTAGTAATGGGAGAGATAGTCATATTGGTATGATTGATGAATATTGATGTAAGATAATTCCTATCTACATGATGATATCAATGACTGGTACTGGTGCTGACATCAATGTTTGTATCTATACCAATGCCAAAGGGGATATTGTTGATCATGTTTTCATTGATGCCAATGGCTGATTGGATTGATGTCATTGATTAAGGTCATAATTTATTGATGTCAAAGGATTTCCATTGATCATGATCAGTTGATGTATAAAAATGCATTGTCCCTTGATGAGAAATCATAGATGAAGATGGATCAATGCATTGTCATTGATAAGGATGAACGTTGATGAGAAATCATAGATGAAGATGGATCAATGAGTTGTCATTGGATAATGATGAACCTTTATGAGAAAGAATAGATGAATATGGATCAATGAGTTCTCATTGATTGTTAAGCCCTAATATTGGCCCATTACCCCTTAATTGGGGCATATTAGATTAGTAAATGTTATTTTATTTATGTCGGCTTTAGCCATTAGTTGTAATTATACCTCCTAGTCTCCTATATATAATGGCGAGACATTTTCATTTTGAATCATCTTGTAATTTGAACATTTAAGTGGGGTAAAGGAGGTTTCAAAGAGGCTTATTATCTGGAACTATCTCTTTTTCAAGGAATTGACATTTTTCCTAGGTTTTTCTATGCTATATTGATGCTTCATTCTTAACATATGGTATCAAAGCTCAAGGTCTGGGGTTTCACTACTACATCTCTAATAATCGTGAATTTTAGCTATAACTATTTTTCTACAACATTTCGTAAGGAACAGCTTGGAGGGTATTTAGCGATAGATCAAGGTACGTTGTGTTCAAAATTTAGCCCTCGAGGCCTTTATAATTTCGGAGATATAGCCTATACAAGATAGGGTTCTCGAATCATCCTCAAATGAGTCTCTTTATGCACTTTTGCTATAAAAATTTTCTCGTAACGTGCTTCACTCAAATCCTGAGGCCATTTACAAAAATTAGTGATTTATCTGTGGTAAACGTTCACTGGTCATCTTTAAATTTGTATATACACCCCATGTAAGATAGGGTATCCGACTAGTCAGATTGGCTAGTCTCAAGGTGTCTTGTAAAATAATAATAACTTCTTTCTAGAGTGGTCCAAATTCAGCGGGGACCTGCTGCATTAGATCGCGGACGTACCGTATCATCTTTAAAAGCGAAGCTCATAATTGTGTTATCAACTATTCTTCTTGTGCGGGCACACCTATACAAGGGAGACCTGAAAGGCCAAAAATCAGCAAGTTGTGGGAAGTTATCAGAATTTGCCTTTGGAACATCCAATTTTGATCAGACCTGCGGCATTGAAGAGAAGAAATATCGAGAAATACATAAGATAAAGTTTCATACCCGTGAAGGTCCAAAATTGGGAGATACAATAGAATAAATATTGTCTAGCATAACCACCTCAAAATCAAAGGTTCAAAAGTGATACTTCACCAACATGCCAATCTGTTAAAAGGGATCTTCTATACCAAATAAGCCTCCCAAAAATCCCACTTGGAATCTTGATGAAGTGAAGAAATGCTAGGACATAAATGAACTACAATCTAAGATGTATTCCAATGGAATCCAAGTTGGATACTAAGATATCCAATGGAAGCTGTTGGATACCAAGAT
Source organism: Picea sitchensis (assembly GCA_010110895.2). Lineage (NCBI taxonomy): Eukaryota > Viridiplantae > Streptophyta > Pinopsida > Pinales > Pinaceae > Picea > Picea sitchensis. The sequence goes on from SNQJ01S0045516.1 coordinate 51,751, forward strand.
GGATCTTCAATGGAAGCTAAGATCATGGAAGTATTGAAACATTTCAATGTAGAAGACACCCAAAAGTGAAATGCATCCCATGAAATTCATGATGTGGACACAAGGAAGGTGAATCAAGAATGGAGAAACTCCAACTTTGGGTTGAAGACCAACCACGCTCCTAAGATTGACATGAGGGAAGTTTGATGGCAAGGGACCCAATCACATGGATACTTCCAGATGGAGCACCTTGATCTCCGCTAATGTGTCACATACATAAAAGGTACAAATTTGTTTTTTATATTTAGAACTCCAATCAATTTGTTTGGTATCGATGGTTTTGTTCTCGCGAATCACTTGTCACTTGGACAATTTTCACTGAAGAAATGATATCACACTATGAGGGATACAAGGAGCAATACCTCTTTGAATAATCGATAAATCTCAAGCAAAAGGGTTCGCCACGAGCACATTGAGAACTTCCAAAGATTGAATATAAAGGTAACCGATATTCCGTGATGAGACTCTGATTGATGTATTCATAGGAACTTAAATATAACATTCAACATGAGGTTCTCCTTTGGGAACCCAAATCATTGGGAATGCATTATGTGGCAAGAAATGTTGAAAGTAAAAATATGTCTATTGCTACTAGAAGGACCAAACCTAACATCTATAGGAGAGAAATTTAATGCCCTTCTCCTCTAAAACACCTCAACCTACAAGGTTGACACTCAACAATTGGAGGAAATAAAAGAAAAAGGTTTATGCTTTAATTGTGACAACAAGAACAAAGTAAGTGACATAAGTGTGGTGGAGAAGAAATTATTCTACATAGATTGTGAAGAGGGAAGAAGAATAGCAACAAGAACCATCTCAAGATGAAAAACATAGAAGCCACTCTCGCCCCGAAGAGTTAACTCTCACTATATCGTGTAATGCATTGATTTTGAATTAGCACTCCCTCAAACCCTCAAGATCAAGGATACATCAAAAGAAAAGGTAATAGTCCCACTGATTCTGGCAAGACTCATAATTTCATTCATCAGAATTAGCCAAAGATCTCTGCACTGTTTCTATATATCCAACGTAGTTTCAAGTAATGGTTGTGATGGAGGAACAATCAATTGCTCAGAAAAATGCACAGATCAATCTTACCATGGGGAAATATGTAATGAATAGAAGGTCCAATGATTGCTATACCCATGGGTGGTGCGTAGATGTTGTACTAGGAATCCAATGGTTACAATCATTAGAACAATGGCTTTTAATTTCGTGAACTTTTCATGAAATTTTATTGGAAGGAAAGAAATTGAGCTGAGAGGTATCACAGGAAGCCCCGGTAAGGTGATAAGCTCTAATGGCATGACAAAATTATTGGCAAGGCATCAAGACATTATTGAAAAAATCCATGCTCACTAGATGTTCAAAACATCTAAGCCATCTATTCCTTAAGATCCTCAAAGGACTATTGATAAGCATTCCAAAGTATTTTGAAGATATTCCCAGTTATCTCCAAATTCCAATTCTAAATCATGATCATGAAATTCACCTTAATTCCCTCGGAGTGGTTCCTCCCAACATCGTAACTTCATACAGATATTCTTATGCCCAAAAGAGTGAAATTGAGCGCATTATTGAAGAAATGTTAGAGGTCGGGCATCATTAGATCTAGCCAAAGTTCTTACTGCACTGCTGGTAATGGTATTCAAGAAAGATAGCTCATGGCATATGTGTGTCCGTGATTATAGAGAGCTCAACAAGATCACTATTAAAGATAAGTTTCATTCCTTCTGATTGATGAATTGTTAGATGAACTACGGAGCAATCTATTTCAAAAATTGGATCTCCTCGCTCGTGGTATCATCGATCGTATCGAAGGAAGAAGATATCCCAAAAACAACATCTCGAACTCCATGAAGGCCATTATGAATTTTTGGTCATGTCTTTTGGCCTTACAAATGCACCTTCCACATTCCAAGGGTTGATGAATTCCATTTTCAAGCCCTTCCTCTAAAAATTTGTATAGTATTTTTGATGATATACTCAATTCATAGCAAGTCTGGAGGACTATCCTCGGCAATGTTGACATGGTGCTACAACTATTAAAGGAGTAACAACTACATGCCAAACCATCCAAATGTTTCTTTTCATGTAAAGGAGGTAGAGTATTTTGGGTCATATTGTAATCTCATGAAGTGTCAAGGTAGACCCTAACAAGATTTCTTCATAGCCATGATGGACCTGGGCTCATTCAAAACATTAAAAAATATTAGAGTAGATTTTTGGTTTGACAAAGTTACCACCGCTAGTTCGTTTTGGAACTATGGAAGAATAGAAGACCCTTTAATGACACTAACTAAGAAGGATGCATTTTCATGGACTCCGAGGCAACTAAATCATTTGAACAAACTTAAGTAAAGAGGTGTCAGGTAAAGCCCCCGCTCTGACGCACCTCACTTCACAAAAACATTTATTGTGGAATCGTGATGCATCGAAATGGAATTGGTGTTGTCCTAATGCAGCATATGAAGTCCCCCTGCTTTCTTGAAAGTCGCACTCACCAAGGGAAGAGACTTACACAAACCCATTTATGAGAAGGAAATGATGGCAATACCTACATGCATTAAGAAATGGCGCCCTTACCTAATAGGTAGGCACTTCAAGGTCAAAATGGTATCATGATAGTCTTAAATACTTCTTGGAACAAAGACTCATTCTAAGAACAACAAAAATGGGTAACCAAGACACCGGGCTATGATTTTGAAATCGCTTATAAAAAGGGAAGAAAAAATGTTGTATGCATGCACTCTCATGAAAGGATGAAGATAAGCGAGGCCTTTCTTTGTGTTATCTCATCATCCAACCCGATTGGATAATAGAAGCAAGGGAGGAATGGAAGAATGACTAAAAAAGTGTGGACTCTCATTGAAAGGTTGCCACAGGATTCGGTGCATCCGATACATTTACATGTAAAAATGATTCACTATGGTACAAAAGATCACTTATTTATGTAAGAACTCCCAACTCAAACAAAGGTGCTGGAATCCATTAACCTCTCCCAGAGGGCACTCGAATTTTTGAAAACCTACCATAGAGTCAAGAAGGATTTTTTTTGGGATGGCCTTTAAACTCGATAAGTTCAAAGGTTTGTGGAAGAATGTTTTATTTCCAACAAAATAAGGTGGAAACAATTAAGACCCGGTCTTTTACAAACTTTCATTATCCATCCCAAGTCACTGGCAGGGTTTCATGGATTTCATCACAGGGTTACCAAAGTCCTAAGGAAAGAGTGTCATCATGGTGGATTGTTGATAGATCGACTAAGTAATGCATTAATTCTTTTGTGTAATCTCTCATCCCTTCAAAGCTAGTATAGTTTCCAATCGCGATTCATGGAGACAGTCAAAAGCTACATGGCAGCCCAAAAGATTATTGTAAGTGACGTAGATCCCATCTTCACTGGACATTTTTAATACAAAATTATTTTCTTTTTGGGTCCTCAATTGGCTCATAGCTCATCCTATCATCCTCAATATGATGGAAAAAACCGAGATAGTGAACAAATGTCCGAAGGATACCTCCGTTGTTTCTTGTCTCGGAGCAACAAGCAATACCGGTTCATATGGTTACCCCTGCTTAATGGTGGTATAACACTTCCTTTCACACTCCAACAAAAATGACACCATTTATGCACTTTTATGGATACCACCCTTCCATCACTTCTTTCTCTAAAAATAAAAACATAAGGTTCAAGCAAAGGGAAGATCACATCGAGAATCAACAACAAGTTCTCCAAATCTTAAAGACAACGGACGATGGCACAAAATCACATGAAAACAACAAGCGCATCAACATCAGAAAGGAAAGAAGTTTCAGTAGGGGATTGGGTATTTTAAGACTATAACCATACAAACATATATGTCCCTCAAGCAAGCCAAGAAGGATAATAAATTATCACCAAAGTACTATGGCCCCTGCAAGTGGGTGTTGCAAAGATTGGTACTATGGCATATTAAATTGAGTCTGCCTACATCTTCAATGAAAGTACACCCAAATTTCCATGTTTCATGCTTAAAGAAAGGTTATAGGCGATAAGATCCCAGCTCAAATTATATTGCCAGAACTTGATGAGCTAGGAAAAATCATATTGGATTTTGGAGCCATCACTGGAACAAGAATTCGCCAGCTGAGGTCCGAGGAATAGATCCATTTCAGTATCTCATTAAATGGAGGAAACTACCAAATCAAGATTCCAATTTGGGAAGATGAGTCTTTATACGAAAGCATTCAGAGGTTACTCAAGTGCTATGGACAACACTTGTCTCAAGGATATGTACGTTAAGCCCCATTATTGGCCCATTACCCCCTTAATTGGGGCATATTAGATTAGTAATGTTATTTTATTTAAGGTCGGCTTTAGGGCCAGCTGGGTTGCAATTATACCTCCTAGTCTCCTATATACCAAGGAGACATTTTCATTTTGGAATCATCTTGTACTTGAACATTTAAGTGGAGTAAAAGGAGGTTTCCCCCTCGAAGAGGCTTATTATCTGAAATTATCTCTTTTTCAAGGCGTTGAGTACTTTTCCTGAGGTTTTTCTATGCTATATTGATGTTTGGTTCTTAACATTGATATGATGGATCAATGAGTTGTCATTGATACATGATGAAGATGGATCGATGTGGTTTCATTGGTATATGATGCATTGTTGGAAAACTGTATAGATGACTCATTATTGTCTTATCATGATTGATAAGGTGCACAAATGGATGAACTACAAAGTGGTCCCCTTATGGTGAAATCCCTCATGGGAAGACGCTTTAAGGATTGAGTTATCCTAGAAGAATGGTTGGAGGACCCATGCTTGTATATGGAATAATGAGATGACGATCAATGAATTTGTTGGTGAAACTATCCTAGATGGATATTTATTTTCATACCATTTTCAGTGGTATGTGGAATGTCACATAACGCCTCACGGTTTGTGAGTTATTGCCTTACGAAGTTAGAGGACCCTCACATGTTGGCTTGAAGCACAAAAGGTCAAAGAAGTCAAAGTGATTGAAAGGAAGAAATTATTATTTAAATGATAAAGTAAAGTGACAAAGTCAAGGTGGATTATTTAAATAATAAAGAGAAGTCACAAAATCAAGAAATGATAAAGTAAAGTGACAAAATCAATAAGGAATATTTAAATGATAAAATATTGGAGAACTTTCTATTTATGGAATGTGGTTAACCCTAAAATAAAGAAAATAGGTTAAGTGACCTAGAAATGGGTTAAGTGACCTAGAGGATGAAAGTATAAATAAGATAGCTATGGACTCTTGCAAAACATCCTTTTTGTGGATCAATGGAGAGCTTCTTGTGAGAATATCTTTTGGAGTATTGATGGAGAGCTTCTTATGAGAGCTTCTTGTGAGAGCATTTTGGTGTGGATCTCTTGAGTATGATTGAAGATCTATTCTGAGAAAGAGAACATGAGGAGGATCTCATGGACACATTGAAGTTTCGGCAAGTTTGAGATCACGACGACGAAATTCTCAGAATTACAAAAAAAACCTATTTTCCGGTGCGTACGCTGGTTGTTTGTGTATAGGGAACGTATACACAAGCTGTCTGTGTACAGGGTGCGTACAGTACATGGGCTGTGAGTGTACAGGGAGTATACAATGGATAAAATCATGGAGATTTTTGGTTGAGCTGGTGACAAGCTGTTGAAGACTGAAGTAGGTTCCAGATCTGCATTCTATGGGCCCAGATCTATCACTGAGACATTGGTATGATTACATTATTGTCTTGATGGATAGTATTGCTTGTTGTGTTGTGAATGCCTAGGGCATTCTTGGTATGGTTTCTATGATGTGGTTTATGTTGGTTGATGGAGTGAGAAACACTCTTATGATTCAGTATTGATATGATGACTATAGTATGTTGATTACTTATGCATAATTGAGTAGCATTCATATTGATTGGTTGTGGAGAATGAGTAAGCTATTGGAGAGCTTGGATGTGTTGTGACTGGCTAGTGGTCAGTTTAGATAGTGAGAAATAGAAGATAATGATAAATTGGTTGTGGAGGATCTAAGTCGATCTTGAAGAATAAACCCTAATAGCTCAGAAGGTATACACATGTTGTAGTACTGTTTGGGAGCATATACGCAGGTTGTAGTACTGCTTGGGAGCGTATACACATGTGTTGTACTACTGGTAGGGTGCGCACATATGCGTGCCACACTACCGATATGTCACATACCTGTTGCAGATTGATATCTGTTGAGGATTGTTGCCTCATCTCACTTGGTGTTGAGTGTGTAAGATGAATCTTGCATGATAGAGCTGGTGCTCTTGTAGAGTTGTACTCTATTCAGTTGTTGCTGAAAAACCCCAAGGATTATAGTCCATAATAAAAAAGAAAATTGTACATACATCTTGTGTTCTTTGTGCTCCTTGTGGTGATGACTTGTTGATGATATATTTCTGATATATGTTGTTGATATGTCTTCACATCTAACTGGTTATAAATGACAACAATGAGTAATGAGTAAAATGTTGAATTCTCACTAATGATTTTTGTGTAAGAGGGAAGTTTTGGGAAAAAGAGCCCCACATTCATTCACCCCCCTTGTAAGTGTGGTAGGTGTGTCCAACAAGATGCACACACACCTTTCTAATTTTAATACAATAATTGATAACATAAAAATAAAATGTTTCCTTAAATATAATTGAAATTGTATGGGTTACTACCCAAAAAAAATTCAAGCTCTTAGATAAGCAACCAACCATATCTAATTCCCATGATAGCATAAAAAACAATCAAGAGAGTCCTTGCCACTAGGACCACAATCAAAATAATAAATAAGACCATATACTTATATATTCATATATAAGTAAGAGTTTACACATGTCTAGAAAGAGTTTATACATGTCTATCCCTGAGTGGGATCTCATCAAAATCCATGGGGTCACCCCATCAATTATCAATAAGATTTAGGATAGAAATATTAATAGTTTCCCAATAATTATTAGCACTTTTGGGTTCCACATAGTTTTTGGGGTCTAAAATATGAGTGGTCATGATGAACTAATCATTCTATTGAGTATATGGTACATGAGACAATTGTGCCATTCTTCCTAATGTTGGAATTAATAACACAACCGAGTATATGGTACATGAGACAATTGTGCCATTCTTCCTAATGTTGGAATTAATAACACAACCAACATGATGGTGAGGCCTTCCATAATGAATCTTAGAATACATAGATATGAAAGAATGGGAATGGGAGGTAGCATGGAACTCCTTATTCATCATTCATAAGTTGTCTCCCTAAATATTAATAGTGATTAATAGTGAGTACAAGAAGACCATGTTTAGCTCAATATTCTACACCTAGAAAAAAAAATGCATGTACAAATTCACACAAATTAGTGATTTGTACTTATAGTCTTCAAATATTTTAGGAGGATAAGTATGATTAAATACAACATCACTCTTTTTATTCAACATGAGAAATAACACTTCCACTTTAACTAATTTCCATGTGACTATCTAATTTGTGTTTATAGCCTTCAAATCTTTTAAAAAGCTAAGTATGATTAAATACAACATCACTCACTTCCACTTTAACTAATTTCCATGTGACTTTATCTAATTTGTGTTTATAACATTCAAATATTTTAAGAGGCTAAGTATGATTAAATACAACATTACTCATGTTCAACATGAAAAGGAGCACTTCCACTTTAACTACTTTCCATGTGACTTAGAACTCAACAACCTAAATGACTTTAATTTCCATGTGACTTAGAACTCAACAACCTAAATGACTTTAGTGCTAATTTGGGATACTTTCTAGGGATTGGAGTTGGGAATTAGAAACTACCTTGTGAAGGTAAAGATTCAACCCTATGAAAATTTAACAAAGAGACATAACAAAACATGTTCTTTATAGTTCCAATTCTTCCATACATAAGAAATTTAGGTTAAGAGCTATTAATGTTCATTCCCCTTAAGATAAAGTTCTTTCTTCGGTAGTATCAACGGTTTCCACAAGTTGTTCAACCAAAAAGTCAAATCTTTTGTTTCGATTTTAGATGCCATAGATTATTCATATGACTATTAAATACAATTTGTTCACACAATCACTTCTAACCATAGATTATTCATATGCCTATTAAAGACGATTTGTTCACACAATCACTTCTAACCATAACCATAAACACTTAGTGAAATCGACCTTCGACTCATTCTAATTCCAATATTTCTACTAGTACTAGGGGCTTGGATGCATAGTTTAATGAAGAAAGAGTGAATAATCAAATAACCTTGTCTAGGAATAATTGATTTCGGTTGGATAGTCTCTACATGTCTTCCAACTCATGCCCAGGCACCCATTCTCATTCTCACTCATGCCAAGGCACCCATTCTCATTCTCACTCATGCCAAGGCACCCATTCTCTTGTTTTGAGAGTCAAATATGTCCCTCACGAAACATATTTTTCAAGTGCTCATTAAAAGAAATACTAGATCAAAAGGCTTGCCAAGATTTCCAACTGAGTAAAGGCCTCATAACTTCCCAGGCCTTCTATATGCAACTACAAGGTTCCTATCTTAAAGTGTTCAACAAAAAATTATGAAGTAAATAAAATAAATCCCATGGAAGAAAGGATTGGAAAAAATCTTTATTATTAAAACTAATAAAATTAAAATAAATAAAATTAAAACAATACCAAAAACCATTATATAGAAATATCGTTCTCATTACATCATAACCTCAAAAATTTCATAATTAATTAGCATAATTAATTAACTTAATTAATTAACACGCAAAATTAACCTATTGATATTTATATTTATATTTACCCTACCTCATTTTTCACAAGGTTAAAGCCTTACTTTTAAAATATATCAAGTCTTCAAACTCTTCTTGGATCAATGATCCTCCTTGCTTGGATCCAATTTCAACGACACTCTTGATCAAACCTGAAGTTCCATTCCTATCCAATGATTCCATGTTGCCAATTGTTTATCTACTTCAAGCTTCCAACCATTGAGCTATTCAAATCTTCGATTATTGAGCTACTCGAGGCCACTTCAAATGCATAATGGTCCACATCATTATTTCAACCTTTTGTAGTTCGTTCATTATAGTTGGACATGTCAATTTGGTCCACATCATTACTAATTATTGACTACCATGTGGAATCTAAATTATTAATAACCTTTTGGATTTAAGCCTTGATCATCTATGCATTGATGGTATCTAAATTATTAATAACCTTTTGGATTTAAGCCTTGATCATCTATGCATTGGTACTTTTGTGATTCATTAAATACTAGGAATTATTACTAGAATTCGATAAATTATAAAATTGAATTCAAATATTTTTTTTTTGGTGGTGTAGGATTACCAACTACCTAGGAATCCAATTACCTAGGAATTCTCTTGCATCATATGTATTTTACATCACAAAGGATTCCTTAATTTTTATCTATATCAAAGTAACAAGTGTCTATAGGCTGATACAATATCTCAGGAGAACCTTCCAATCTATCTCCTTACATTTTAATATATCTCCTTACATTTTAGAGTATGATTTATTCCTTTTCATAATGTTCCTGTCCTTGAATGCAGGTTTTGGATCATTCTAATATTCCCTTTTCCATGGGATGCAATACAACTTTGAATTATTGAAACTACTTTCCTTGAATGCAAGTTTTGGATCATTCTAATATTCCCTTTTCCATGGGATGCAATACAACTTTGAATTATTGAAACTACTTTCCACTAGAAGTGTTTGGCCTCGTAGGAGACTTCTTAAGGGATTTTCCAACCTATATACATATTCATGGAAGGAATTCAATAAAATGAGTAATAAATATAAATAGTTGTGAGTACCTAAACACTATGAAAATTACCTATCATGGCCTAGTTATTCTTCAAAACAAATTTAAACATTTTGAATAACAACCTCCCAAAACTCTTTTAGAGAAGATTGAAAAGAAAATGAAATACTAAAATAAATTAATGTTTATTCTAAAATATGTGTTTGAGTTATAAAATATTCTATTTTTTATACTTAATCATATTTTTTTCTATAATGTCTATTAATTTCTTGAGTGAGACCTTCCTCTATATCAAAATATTCAAAACACTAACATTAATATATTATTTTTGTCTTGCTTGCTAAACCCTAGGGTCTACTAATAGCAGTGCCAAAAAAATGGTTCCATTGTTAGGCCATAACAAATTCTTGAAAGAGAAAAAAAGGGTATGTCATTGAGAACATCACCGAGGGAGATACAAAATTGGATTATGGAAAAAAAGATCGAGTTTTCATAGAGAGGAACATGTAATCTAGATGTTGATCTAGATTAGTGGAAGGATAGGTTTATATTTTTTTGAAAAGTATGGAATTTTCTTTGTTTAATTACCTATTTTATTACAAATGTGGATAAAAAGACAAGTAGTTCAACCAATACAATATGAGAATATCCGGAACCTATAATTTGGGACCAAGAAATATTTGAATGACTCAAGGGATGGATAAAAAATGGATGCATGTGATATAATTTTGGTTTGAGTGGGTCAAGGAGCAATACATAGTTGAGTTTGATATCAAATATGACATTTCTTTCAACATGGATGAGAGGGATCTCAAGGAAGGACCATGAGGGAGGTTCATGGACTTAATACCCTTATAGATTAAGATCTTGTTCATGGAGAAATGGTTGATGAAGATGATACAAGATATAATGTTAGTGAGAATCCTCATGATAGGACATTAGGGTAAAAAATAAAGGAGGTTGAAACTAGAGAAAATAGAGAAAGATGGATCTACAATAACATTAAGTAGTCTAGAAAGTTCAATCATACAATCTAAGAAAAAGGGGAGAAGACATTCTCAAAAAAATTAGTAGAGTAGGAGATAAAAGAAGAGAGAAAGCATGCCAGGAGTGCATATAAGAAGTAGAGGTACTAGGTGAGTGCGTTAAGAAACGAAAGGTGTGAAAAGGGTGTTGAAATTATTCTTATAATGGGGGGGGGGTGAATCAATATACGATACTTTTTACTTTAAATGAGCATTCATAAATCATTCATTATATTTAAAATATTAAATGTATGTAAACTCAATTCACAGTACACAAATTTTAATTTGGAAATCCTTGTGGGAGAAAACCACAAAAAACGTATATTTATAAATGTCTATAGGAACCAACCTACTGTTAAAAATCTTATAGGAACCAACCTATTAGAGCCGACCATATTTTCAGTTGAGTACCAAATCAACAAGATATTGTGTAGGCACCAACCTACTAGAGATACCAATCTCTTCAGTTGAGCACCAAATCAAGAATATATTGTGTAAGCACCAACCTATTGGATTAGGTGAGCACCAAATCAATAAGATATTATGTAGGAACCAACCTACTAGGAACACCAATATCCTCAGTTAACCACCAAATTAGTAATGCATGTATAGGCACCAATATAATATATTCATACATAGAGTACTTTTGAATTCACCTACATGATTCATACTTCATGACTTTCATAGCATCATCATACTCTTAACTTTCATACTTCAGTTCCTTTCCTTACTTCATAACCTAAACATAAATTAAAAACCTAGCTAGATTTAGCCTTCATTCCCTAGAGAAACCCATAGTATAATTCCAGGTAGTATCATCACAACCTCAAAAAAATGTGCTTTTCAGTATCGTAGTCCTTGCTTCTTCAAAGTGAACCCTTAAAACTCTAATAAAAATTCTATTGCACACATTTAGACCCTAAGAATACTCCACAACTCCTCTTTCTCACCTCAAACCTCTTTTGTGCACTTGTACTTGTTCTTCTTGCTTGAATACTCTTCAAATGCACACATCTATCTTATATTTATAGTGTTTATGTGTTCACTTATGGGGATGAATTGTAAAACTAGCTAGGATGACCTGCAAAAACTGTTGGGATGATCTATACTTTCTAGTTGGGCTGATCTATCAAAATCTTTCATATATCCGTATTTCTATGGAGTTAGAGGGAGTGCCATATACCATTGGAAATGTCATGGAATAAAATTTTCAACCATGTATTCTATACTCCCATTTGATCTATGTTTTCAAAGTAAAAATGCTTTCAAAGACACAGTATCCAAACTAAGCATAAAAAATCGAAAAACAGTATTTCCAACAATCTCCATCTTGCAATGCTTATATTGGAAATATGTAGTCTCCCCCTATATTTGACATCAATGAAAATAATATTTCCAATAATCTCCTTCTTTGTCATAGATGGAAACCCTTAGTAAATTCTGTAATCCTCCATTTTTTATTGTTGGAGGAGGCATTTTTGGGAGTAAGCGCAACAAGTGAGGCAGAGTGGGCCAAAGGGAATAGTGCATGCCAGAAAAGAAGGAATACTAGTGCGACAAAGGCCAAAGGGAGAAACGCTCACCGGAAAACAAGGAAGACTATCGTGACAAAGGGAAAATGAAACAATATGCGATAGGGTTTGCGGAAATCCAATGCATATGGGGACAAACCTTGCCATGTTAGGGTTAGGGTTTTGGAGTCATATTGTAAGGGTTTTTAACCCATTTTTGTAGTATAAATAGAAGATGTATGAGGCACGTTGAGGTATCTGGGTCTATTTCTTTGATATCATGTTTTCGGTGCGAATAACCTATTTTGTATTCCTTTTTGAGTCTGAATATTTGTTGAGAGCTATGGAGTTTAGAGGGAGTCAATCTAGAGATGTAGCTAAGGGTCAAGTCACAAGATGTGGATCTTGGTGCGACAATGGTATTCATAACTACTCTCTACTATTCTATGATGTAATGCATGCAACATTATCTTGATGTAGAATAAGAAATAAGAATACGATCTGTGTGGACGTAGCCCCAAGGGGGGCGAACCACGGTAAAACTCTGTGTTGCAATGTGTCTGAATGTTTTTGTGATTTCTGCAATCATGGTTGAATAATTAAATGAATGAATGGTTTTAATCACAACATGCACTAGGATATGTTTGCAGAATGAATATTATGAATGAATAAAGTAATGGATCTGATGAATATTGTAGTAGAATGCTTGTTTAGGTAGAAATAGAAGTAAGAAGAACAATCCCAACCCCTTCCATGACTGCAAAAATATGCTTCCTACAGTCACCCATAAGCCATATTGGGTGAGACTGCGTTGTGCACTCTGTGTATGATGTAGCCTTCTAGTTTACCAGAAGGGTCGAAGGTGAAAAGTGTTTTGTTGGAAAACTAAGGTAGAACCCGGGTTGACCCATATGTCCAACAAATGGTTATGTTGTCGGTTGGAACTCAGAAGAACAACAGAGAAGGGGTTTGGTGAATAAGATGCAATGGTAGAAAGGGATGTTGAGGCCATGGAATCCTACGAAGAAAGAGATTTAAATATGGTTAGAGCCAAAGTAGTTTGAGTTCACGCAGAAAGATAATAAGGGTTCCATGTATGCACCGCGCTAGTACCTGCAAAGGTATGTGTTTACTGATTTTCATGAAGCATATTTCTGTTATTTTCTAGAGTTATTACAGGAGTGAACATTGAGTTTGAAAGATACCCATCCGACTAATCATATCAGGCCAATAAAGTGGACTACTAAAAATATTGCGTGGTTGGAAAGAATTAATAATAAATTCACGCGTGCAATGGATATTTGGTTAGACAACATTACTGCGGGGTTTATCAATGAGTTTGCAGTAGATACAATGAAGTCATATACAATGAAGTCATATAAGAGGTACATTAGGTCCCTCTACATGTCGATCAAGATCTTATTACATGATAATAGCGTGATGACCATGGAATCAGACAACTAGATCACTCTGCGTGCATGGGGGAGTTGAGGGAAGCACTAAGGGAGATATAAGAAATGAAGAAGGATATAGAGAGTAGCCAGAAGAAGGAGGAAATGGAACCCATTATGATGGATTATGAACAAACCAAGGAAATTGTAAGGAATGCATGTGTGATGCGCAACAAACAACCCTACTAGTATTAGATGAAAAGTAAAAGGAGGGAATTAGCTAAGTGAGAGGGTTTGGACAGTGATGAGAAAGAGATAGAGGATCTTCGTGCCACGAGGAATATTGAGCATATATTTTGTTCCACATATGAGAGAAAAACCATAGGTATTGGGTTTGGTGCAGAAGAAATATCTCCATTCCAGATCCGAATTAGTGTGGAACCCACAACCCCATGTGCGACTATGACAACTAAAGAAGAAAGAGTAGTGAACCAACAAGTGATTAGTGGTAGAAGAATTTTTACAGGACATGGGTCCAGTAGCAGAAGTGAAAGTTCAGTAAGTAGCAATCAAGTATCTACACCACACAGAGGTGGTAGTTGAGAAAATTTCATAATGACAAGACAAGATCCAACTATTAGGTTACCATAATTATGAGGGGATGGGTCAGACGATCCAGAATTGTTTTTGTTTATCTGTGAGAAGATATGGGAATAAAATTAGATTACATATGACGATACAAAGGTTGTGAAGGTTGAAAACACATTTAGATATCACACATTACATTGGTACATGGGTCTCTCAACAAATAAGCCAATGATAACACCTACAACTGTAACAAATGTGAAAAGGAAGTTAATCAATGAATTTCAAAATACTAGCTCAGAAGATCAGTTTATGAATGAAATGATAGAAATCAAGCAGAAACTAGGAGAATCATTTTGGGAAGTGGACCAGAATTTCAAGAGGCTAAAAGGTAAGTTAAAGTACACTATTACTAATACACAACACAAACATTTGTTTTTCAATTCTTTGTTTCCACACTTGAAGTATCCTTCGAGACAACATAAATTCCAAAGTCAAGGTGAGGCTCTGCAAGAAACATTATAATTAGAAGAAAAGAAGTAAAATCATACAGATCCAACTGTGGAAGAACTAGGGAAATATTTGAAGAACTTAACATTCCATTTGAATCAGAACAAAGGAAAACACAAAAGAGAAGATGTATAATGTACAATGTGCAGGACAAAAGGCCATCACAAGAATGTGATCCAAGATATTTTCATCGTGACTTGTAAAGAATTGTATCAATTGAGCATAAATTAATGTGCACCATTAGAGAAGGGAAAAATTAGAAATGAAGAGACATAAGCATCAGATATGAACACAAAAACTTGATAACATAGTTCATCCCTGGTGGACTACGTCTCCGGGTCCTGCTCTCAAATGGGTAGGCTCTTTTATTAACTTAGCAAAATAATTTGGCAAATACATGAATATACCTCATTCTAAAATAAAGATGCATAAATAATACTCATATCAGAAAACAAACATCACCATTGTATTCGTGGCGTCGAATTACCCAAAAATGACTGTCTCCATGCTCCAATCCGACTTTGGTACTCCCAGGCCCAAGATAAATCCTGTCTCAGTTTATGTTCCCTCTGCATCAACAATTATGAAATCATCTACCTCGAAATCCATGCTAGATTGTATAGTATGGTCACGCTCCTTCCCCTTGGCTCTGGCCCGAAATTCATTCTTAAATATTAAACAAGGAAGATATACCAAGGCACACCCCTTGGCATGCTGGTTAGAGCAGATTTTTAAAGGTTTTATTCTGGGTGGAGGTTCCAAGATCGAATCCGCAGGACTCCGTTTTTGGTAGTGGTTACATATATGTTTATCTATGGTTTAAACTGACGCTATGTTTGTCGATTTGCTAGAAAATTCGCTAATGATGGTTATAGATTTGGTGTGGTCCACCAGATTTGGCGGACTCGCCAATTCTTTTTAAAAACAAAAATCATTCATGGGATAACATTGAGCATTCTTGGGATGCCACGTGTCACCCCATGATTGGGCCATGTGGCACCTGTTGATTCACTTGATCACATGTTGACATGGCTTTCCTTGTCATTGTCGTACTAACACATGGCGCTCCTTGAGTGGTGCCATGTGGCGTCTCCTAGGGGTGCGAAGTGGCACTTTCGAATTAGTCCGTATGGACCCCTAAAAATTCCACTAGTGGGTGACACATGGAATCCTATGGTGATGCCACATGACATGTTGACGTAAACATCCGTATGATGATGTCACCCTGCCATGTCAGCTGCTGATGTCAGTAGTACAGACGATGATGTGTCCCTTGTTGATTGGTCTTGGTTGACTGCATCTTTGACCACAGATATCTTTCAAACCATAACTCTGTTTGACGATCCATTTGTGCCATTAGAAATATTGCAACGCGATCTTCGTGATAATGTCGTTTTCACTGAGTTTTGGGAACTTTGATTTTTTTCCCTTTCTCTATTTGCTGAAGCCAATCTTAGCGTTCTGAGTTGCCTATAAGAGTTCTAAGTTATCCTTATCTTTCTCTAGATCCTTTTTAGTTCACACCTTCCCTTTGAGAGATTTTTGGTCCACCAAAATATTTCATCAATCCATTGGCAAGTGAGGGAAGAGTTCCCTCACTTTGTCCTTCTCGATTCACTTTGCTTTTCTTGGATGGGTGCCCTTTAGGCCTACTCGAAGATAATCAACATTAACCTTGAGTGAATTCTTGTTCCTCATGTCTAGGATGATATCTTCCTGTAACTCATCCAAGTACTCAGGTGAAAATTCATCAACTGACGGAATTGAAACTTCCTCATCTTGATTAATGATCACGGTGTTAACTCCCAAAGTAAAACCGTTCTTTCAGTTGAACTTTGTAGAGGATATCCTGGCTATTGGTCGCATGATTAAGCTACTTTTTGTGATTTTATAGTTCAAGAAAAATTTTGGTTTTGATTCTGTCAAGAGATTGGAAAAACAACAGCTTTCGGTGGTTTGGGCGAGCCCCCAGCGTGCTCATTAACCACCGAAAGCGTTCAGTTTTGTCAGATAAGTGGTCGATTTCAAAACCAAGAAACCACCAAAAAGGTTTGATAGCGCAAAAAGAAGGCTTGTGCTTTCGCACGAGCCAGATGTCAAATTTCGCTGCAATGATGAGAAGTTCAAACCGCCGAAAGCGCGCGTCGTGGGAGTTGATGTTCGTTCGTGGGTTTCAACCGAAAGCTCCAAAACTCCTGCGCGTTATTCACTG